>MU107789.1:19274-40952 GCA_012274485.2 Sinapis alba | reverse complement strand
TATCTTAGGCTAAAACTTCAAAATTCATTTGGATAAATCGTTTGGATTATTCTCCTTTAATACAAAACAAACATCAATTCTCAACACTATCCAAATGGTATATCTGGAAAGACAAATGAACATGAATATATTTATCAAAACTTTTGAAACGTATTAATATGAATAATTAACAATCCATGCAGACAGCTTCATCGAGCTCGAAACAAACTTAATACAACATCACAACAGCACTTTCAAGTATTTTGCATCAAACCGATTATATATAAAGATAGAGATGTTTTACTGAGTAACAAGACTGGGCTGGTTTAGTTGTCCTTAGGGGCGGAACTTGCAAGCTGTCTTGAGCTCCGCCGCAGGTTTATCGCCGGCGAAACCAGCGTCTACCCAAGCCGAGTAGCCTCCCTCCATGTTAGTCACATGCTCGTACCCCTACAGAGTATAGACATACAAATATATATATAATTTAAGTACAATGCATTTTTGTGTATATATTGTTGTTGAATGGACTCACCACATTGAGAAGATCGAGGCAAGCACGACTTGCTCTTCCTCCAGAGTTACAAGCCTTAACCAAAAAAAAATACAGAGGAATATTTTAGATGATTTTAGAGTATTTATAGGATATTTCATAAGAATAATATCCCAAGAAATATCCCTAGAATTCACTCTTAATATCAATTTCTATCCAATACATAACCAGTCATCACTTGTTACATTTTCCATTTTCTCTTTCATTTTTCAGAATAGACCATTAGATCGTTTTGATCTTAATGTCCATTTTGAAAATGTTTTATATAAACAGTGGCAAATTCTTCATTTGTAATTATTGATCAATTTCAATGAAATATTGCCTTCTCTCTCTCTCTCTTTTTTTTGCGTTTGTTATTTTTTCCCTCTAAAAGTTGGGTTTACATTTCTGGGGGCTTTCTTAGTAAAAAAAAAAGTTTAAGACCACATACCTTTTTTTATCAAAAAGATCAGATATAAAATTATGGGATTATTTGTGAAATAACCACAAAAAACTAAAATTAGTTTTAAGAGAGAGGGTAGATAAAGATAGGAAGAGAAAATGAGATTTTGGTTACTTTGTGAATTTTTGTTTTTTTCTTAGCTGTTGGATGCAATTTCTCTAAAATTGGAGGATTTTATCTTAACTAAAAAGAAAATCTAAATCCTATATTTGATAGAAAACAATAGTCATGATTAAGCGAAGCTTACCACGATCAGATTGTCATCTTTCTTGCAAACCGATGCCACCTGAGGAAGAAAATTCGGATTTACAATCCTACCTACAAACCAACCATTCACAATAGTTTTTCTTGTCAGATTTTTCAAAAGTTTACTGTCAGAATTTTGGCAATATGGCATTCCTGCAAATTTTCAAAACTTACCTTCATCTGTTTTGAACATGTAAGGTGTGTTCAAGGCATCCTCAAAGTGTCTCTTTGCGAATTCTTCATTTGTCCTAGAAGCACACATAATGGTCAAGAAAATTATATATACAAATATTAATAATAGAAAAACATATATAAGTAGAAGGATAAAATGAAATAATATATATTTTGTACTTACCTAACATCGAGATATCTATGATGGCCAACACTAAGCAAACCTTTTGCTGTATAGACATCAACACTTTCAACATCTTCAAAACTGTAAAAAAATGATACAACAGAAATCTAAGACTCAAGATAGATATACATATTTAGAATAGAGATTTGATTTTATTTGTAAGCTCAAGAGTTGGAGCTTGACTAGTTGGGAATCAGAATGATGGGTGCATTACACATGTTGTTCCATGTGTCAAATACTGCTGCGAATTAGTTGTCGAATGGTGATGTGTCAAGTACTCATTGGTGTCATGATATAACTTCAGTATCAAGAAAAGGAGATTTGAGCTTATCGGGATATTAGGAGAATAGAATATTCGATAAGGTCTATTTAACTAGATTATGTTTTGTAAGTCTAGGTTAAGGTTTTCATATATAAAAAGCTTGAGCAAGGAACGTGTTCTTGTCAAGCATCAAAACGATCGAGTGAATTGTTGAGTCCAGCTTGATCGAGTGTTAATCAGATTAGAAATTGGTCCGTTGCTAGTCGTCTGTGACTGAGCTTAATTCAGATTAAACAGATCTAGGAAGATTGTTTAAAAGATTTCTAATATACAAGGAAAGAGTTCTTGTGATTTGAGCGTGTGTTCCTTTAACTGGTAGTGTAATAACCCTCATGAACCAATGAATTTTTGGTCGAGAAAAATTCTGCTAGACCAGTTTGGAGTTGGTCTGATCAGAATTAAAATAAAAACCGACCCGGTGAATTAATATCTCAACGAGACTGTCGTGTAGTCGAAAGACCTTCCCTTGATAGATCTGGTCGAGCTTTAATTATTATGGTCGAATTTTTATTAAGCTGGACAAGATTTTCCGAGAGCAGGACGGGAATTAATGGACAAGAAAGGTTTGGTCGAAAACTGATCAGAAATGTCGACCAACTTCTTAAATAATTTTCCTAACCCATCACATGCCTTGCACCAACCTGCCTGCTTGATTCATTTAAGTGATCATGTGATTGTCACAAGCTGCCTGCCTCCTTGGTTAATAAGTCAGTCATGTGCAAGTCACCAGCTACATGCTTCAGCTGCTTGCAGCTTTCTTCATGGGAAGGAAAAGTTCAGCTGCTTGTGCTGCTTGGTGTGCTGAAGCATGTCTCCAGCTGTTAAGTCTCAGCCTTGCTTTGTGCTGAGTGAAACCCACCTCTAAAGCAACCTCTCAGCCATTTAAATCTATTCTCCACCTGCTTGGTCGTCCATTACCACAAGAAAACCAGAGAAATATTTTCAGAGAAAATCAGTGAGAAAGAAGAGAAAAACTGAGAGAAAAATTAGAGAAAAATCAGAAAACATCTTGGACAATTTTCTTCCATCCTCTAGCTTATCTCCTTGCTGTGTAGAAGATCAGAAGGTGATGTATCCAGAGAAAGCCCTAGACTATGTTCTGTTTTTGTTAAGAACCGATTTTGATTTCTGTTTTTAAAACAGTTCAGTCGCAAGTTCAATTTAAAGGGGAGGATCATCTGACTTCTTAGGCCATCAGTTGTTGTGGTAAGCTTAATCACCTTGCCTCAGACCTGTTTTGATCAGAGCTTGTTAATGATTAGCTAAGGTGTTGGTCGGATCAATTCTAAGTGATTATATGGTTCAGTTTGTTTAGTTTCGGTTTGAATTAATTTCAGTAAACCGCAAGCTAACTGATGTGAATTGTTTAGACTTAAGCTGAACTGAACTGATCCTGTCTTGAATCAATCTTCTCAGAACCGAGTTGATCTGATCTAGGATGAGTAGAACCGAGCTGGAACTGAATTGATTTAAGTTGTTAGCTTGAAGCAAACTGTCAGATTTATGATGTTCTGAACCGAACAGATTTAATCTTGTCTAGTACTGAACTGAGCTGTACTGTCTATGGTCTGAGCTTGTCATATCCTGATATAGTCTGAGTTGATCTGAACTGCTAATCTTTCCCCTGAACCAAGCTGATCTATCCTTGAACTGAAATATTAAAGCTTGTCCCAAACCAAACTAGTCTGATTTAAGTTACTTCTTCAGAATGGACTTGTTGGATTAATAATCGTCTGTACCGAAATGCTCTGTTTCAGATGGTTGAGGTCAGTGGTAGGATCAGCCGGATCCTTATGGTTGTCCTGAATCAGGAGTCAAGTGGAGTGTCATTAGCTTGAGCTCAAGTCTACTCTTCCTTAGCCAATCTCATAGATTCAATGGTGAGTCTAGATAGATGATGAATAAGTTATGAATGAGTATGCATGATTGCATACTGAATATGGTTGATTGATAAGCAAAGTATCTTAATCTATAATTGAATGTGAGGTGTTTACTTATATAAACACTTAAGAAATATTATGAATTATTATTTGAGGTTTATCCCGAGCCTTAGTACTTGTTCTCAAGTACTAATATATAAGTATATTACTAAGTATATAAGTATGAATCATGTGAAGCCTTATTGTATACTCCCTCTCCCGAATCCCGCATTACCGTGAATTGGTCCTGCGATATGGAACAAGGTCACGAAGACACGATGATGGGGTCGCACCCTGGAGGCCGTGTAACTGCATGCAGCGTTAGATGTTCGATATTAGAATATCTGATGGAGATGATAGTTATAATTATTTTCCCGCTAGGCTCGGTTAGCCTTAGTGGTTTTCCGGGTTTAGTATATATTTATATATATACATATTATAAGTATGAGTGAATGGCGGGTATCGTGGAGGTGATGTTTAAGATAAGATTCACATCGATGGAATGAAAAGCCTTATATATATATATATTTAATAGTTATGGAATATATTTCCACTGCATGCAAATGGAGTTCATTGCTCGGGATATTATTGATATATGTTGGGGTGTGGGATTAGACTCACTGAGTAAACTAGTTACTCATGACTCATTTGTGATGCAGGTTACCAGTAGGCGGGAGACCTTACTCTAGTACGGGAAGGAACATCATTAGCCATCGGTAGATTTATTATCCTTGCAAAGACGTTTTGTATTTAGCTTTTGTATAAAGCTTGTTTTCCGATAATTTCAAGGTCGACCTATAACATTTTTGTAAGATGATTTTGAATGAATAAAGATTTTATAAAGTACGGGTTCCATATGATATTATTCCTTGTCCGGGACGAACTAACTATCGAGTATTGCTTGGTCGGGTTGAAAAGCCTTAAGTGATATCCGATAGGAGCGTCGATGTTCTCAGATTGCTAGTCCAAGGAACTCGGAAGTATTCGAGAACCTCGGGTCAGCTTTCAGGGAGCATCGACCGTGTCATTTCCGGTCATCTACGATCGGGGGTGTCACAGGTAGTCTCTGAACTTTCATTTGGTATCAGAGCGGGAAACCTTTGTGGTATCAATTACTACTTACAGGTTGAGATCCTGCGGATTTCATGGACACCATGAAGGAACTAGTCACGCTGCAGAAACCTATCATGCTCGATGGTGGAAACTTTGGTCATTGGAAAGCAAGGATGCGACACATCATCAGAGGAATTGATGAGGATGCTTGGACTGCAGTCGAAGAAGGTTGGTCTATTCCCACCATGTTAATGGATGAAAGACACAAGGACCTAAACCAAAAGACAAGTGGACAGACTCAGAGAAGGCTGCATCGAAATACAATTCCAAAGCTCTCACAGCTATATTCTCTGCGGTTGATCTGGATCAATTTAAAATAATACAGGGATGCGAGTCTGCTAAAGAGGCGTGGGACACATTGATCAATCATTTTGAAGGGAATACCAGTGTAAGAAGAACAAGGATTGATCATTTAGCTTCTAAGTTCGAGAATCTTCGGATGGGTGATGATGAGCCAATTGACGACTTCATATCCAAGATCAGTGAACTGGCCAGTGAATCCTCAGTCTTGGGAAAGAAATATGAAGAGAAGGATCTAGTCAAAAAGTTGCTGAGATGTTTACCACCCCGATTTGAAGCCTATAAGGCAGTGTTGAACATTGCAGTTGACACTGACGAGATGAAATTTGATCAACTCTCTGGCATCTTGAAAGTACATGACCTTGAAAAATCTGATCGACATGCTAGCACTCAGAAGAGTATTGCATTTGCTGCTGAAACTAAGGAAGAAGACAGAATGACAAAGATTGAAGAAAGTCTAGGACTGATGGCTCGTAATTTCAACAAGTTTGTTAAGAGAATGGAAAAAGGAGGGGGCCGAACCAGTGGTCGTTTCCAAAGAAGTGAATCAGATCACAATAACTCTCAGTACTCAAGACATGATACATCAAAAACTCCAAGAAGAAAGAAATGCAATGTCATGAATGTGAGGGGTATCGACACTTTAGAAATGAATGCCCTCTTGCTAAAAGAAAAGAACTGAACTGCATAGAGTGCAAGGGGTATGGTCACACTCGGAGTGAGTGTCCTAACAACCTCAAGAAGGACAAATCCATGGTGTGCTTTAGTGACACAGAATCAGAAAATGACAGTGATGGAGAAGACCTGCATCTGAACTTCATGGCCTTGATTGGACAGGAAGAAGAATCAAAACTTGATACGGAAACTGAGACAATAGATGAGGAAGATGAAGAAGATCTCAATCATGATTTAGAAACAAAATACAAAACTCTGTTTAACAAGTTTGTTGAGCTCAGTCATGAAAATTTGCAACTCCTTAAAGACAAGGCTATGCTGAAGGCCCAAGTAAATATTCTAGAACTGGATAAACCTGCAAGTAAGGAGACAGTTCCCTCTATGCTGAAGGAATCTGATCAGGAAGTCTTGTCGATTAAAAGAGCCATGATTGAACATGAAAGAGTCCAGAAACTGCTTGAGTCAAAAGTAACACAATTGAATGATTTACTAGAGAAGGAGATGGACAAAAGAAAACTTCTTGAAAATCAACTCACTGAAAATTATAAGAAAGTGAGAATACTTACGTCTGGAACCTCGACCTTAGATCATCTCCTAACCATTGGACAGTGTCCTAGCACAAATCGCGTTCTAGGATTTCAGGGTTCTACGTCCAAGTCTGACAATCATGTTGGAAAATCCATTTTTGTCAAAGAAATATCAAACGGAGTTGAGACTACAAAAGTAGAGAAATCTAAAACTGTTAGCATCGATACTGAGGTTGAGAGAAAACCTGTGATCACACATCAAGCTAATGGGTGTCACTTTTGTGGAAAGCGAGGTCACCGTGTCAGATTCTGCTATTTCCGTCAACATCAATATCAACGTGCTTGGAGGATGAATCTGTGCTTTGTGGAACCCTCATCATATGGACATGTATGGATAGCCAAGCGTGATCTGTATCCAAACTACAAGGAGCAAACTCAGGATGGTTCTAGAGGAAAAACGCATGAGTCACACATCAGTGTAGAAGAGAATCTTGAGTGTAACTTCGCGTGCTTACAACAAAATGATAATATAGTAAGTCACGTGGCCTATACAAGTGCTGATAATAAGTACCAAGTTGACTCACCCTGGTACTTTGATAGTGGATGTTCGAAACATATGACTGGAAATCAAGACTACATAGTAAAACTTGAGCATATCAAAGGAGGAAAATTTACTTTTGGAGATAGGGGACAAGGAAAAATTTGTGGTGTTGGAGCAACGAAGGGAACTGATCTACCACAACTTATCAACGTCTATTATGTAAAAGGGCTCAAGGCAAACCTCATAAGCGTTAGTCAACTCTGCGATGAGGGACTGGAGGTTATCTTCAATCGAAAGGAATGTCGAGCTGTTAACTAGATTATGTTTTGTAAGTCTAGGTTAAGGTTTTCATATAGAAAAAGCTTGAGCAAGGAACGTGTTCTTGTCAAGCATCAAAACGATCGAGTGACTTGTTGAGTCCAGCTTGATCGAGTGTTAATCAGATTAGAAATTGGTCCGTTGCTAGTCGACTGAGCTTAATTCATATTAAACAGATCTATGAAGATTGTTTAAAAGATTTCTAATATACAAGGAAAGAGTTTTTGTGATTTGAGCGTGTGTTCCTTTAACTGTTAGTCTCTGAACTTTCATTATTATCACGTCTTGGTGTTTGTTTTCTACATGAGAAAGCCTTGAATTAGAGATGTATTGTTAGATCTTCTTTTGTGGGGGTCTTCTTCTGATATGAAAAAGGTCGAAGAGAGAAGATATGAATACGGCTAAAAATTAACCAACTTGATCATGTATATGTCAATTTATTCAATTTTAAAGTGTAACAAATAAGTTGACCAACTATTCTTTTATTTTCATGACGCGGATCTCACGATTAGTGTCCAAGAAGTAAATATGAAGAAACAAAGGTTTCAGCCTTACTTGGTCTCCCTTTTGGTTGGTGATTCTGCATCAATGGTTTACTTCTATCCTCTTGTATATGTATCGTTCCTTCAAAGGTGATGGTTTACCATTTTTTTTTTTGACATGTGTTCATCTTATCTTAGATATATTGATAACTGGACGCAGGATCTACATTTTTTTTTGTTTCGTGTTCAGTCTTGACTTTGGTTTGAACTTTTGGCATCTGAGTTTTTCAATTTATTATAAAGTGTGATAAGGAAACCAACCTAATTAACACTATTTTAAATATGTCTAGTACACTTTTTTACCCTTTTATAGAGTACCTTAAAAGAGTTTAATATTTTGGGAAGTTTATTTAAACATCATATATTTTAGAATTTATTACCAGAACCAAATACAACTTTTTTTATTACTGTCATTTTTAATATCCAGCGTGGCTTTTTATTATGTCGTATCAAAAACATATTTACAATAATATCATTACTTTTTCATGCCACATAAGTAAAAACCGGCGCCACGTAGGAAATCGCTGACCTGTATTAATAAACTCAGCGGTAAAGCGATACGAAAGGATTGACAGTTGGGTTATTGGTGCGTTGCAACTGAGTTTTACAACCTGGCTGATTTATGAGATATGAGCTGATTTAATATTACAAGTTAGCAGTTAGTGACATCTGATTTACTGAAATCGGGTTGATTTATGAGATAACGGCTGACTTCCAAACAAAAGTTACATCTGACTTATACATCGGCGGGCTGATTTATGGAAAATTTTGCTGAGTTGCACTTAAGACACAACTGAGTTATGTTTCTCCGGTTGAGTTAATGATCATCGGCTGGCTGACTTATGGGAGGATTAACTCGTTTGATGGATAACTTACCGATTTTTCATGTCATCAACTACCATTTTCCATGTCATCGACTCTTATTTGCCATGTCATTATTAACGTTACAACAGTAAAATTAGGGTTTATGTTACAGACGTCATGTGTTCTTCTTCTTCATCTTCTTCATCCATCTTCTTCATTATTATTCTTCTCATTCATCTTTCTCTGAGATCGTATGGATCCAGTAGATATTGTTTCCGGTAACTGGGTTAAGAAAAACATATATGTATTCAACACCAACAGTAGAGGGTGTAGAGTTTTGTATATAAATTAGGAAACAACACATGACGAACTCGCAAAGTCGGTACTCAAGGATTACGGTGGGGGTTACGATGGTTTAAGTTTGGAGGAGAAACACAAACAAAGACGACCAACACAAGACGAAGATTCACCGACGCTACCTCTTAAGAAGAGAGAATGATTTTTGGCCTTTAGATTTCATTTAATTAATGACCATAAATTGTGATCTCCGAAAATGATTAACCAATGAGAAAGAAGTGTGAGGGTATACGAAAAGACAATTTTGAACCTTTAGATTAAAATCAATCAATGGTCATGAGTTCAGAGTCTGAGGAATGGTTTTGTTCCCGCCCAAAATATAAAACGCCGCGATACAAACTACACTTGATGGCTGACTTATAGGAAAAATACATCTTACTTATACCATTCAAATACGATTTAAGGTTTAGGGTTTAAAGTATAAGATTTAGGGTTTATGGTTTTTAAGTGTGTCTACTGAAAAATATAAGAAAGTACACACATTGTAAGTCAAGAAAGTATATCAAGATCAAGTTAGACTCTCAATTTGGAAATTCAAGAAAGTACACAAATATATGGTTTTAAGTAATTGTAAGAGAACATATATCTCAAATCAAATTAGAGTCTCAACTTGAAATTTCAAGAAAGTACACATTCAGTTGATTTATATTCACTTGATACTGATAAGAGGAGCTTCAATATAATTTTTTTAAAGATTCAATTCCATTTTCCGATTTTAGGGTATGTTTGTGGTATGGCTGACTTATATAAACGACACGGCTGAGTTATATAAACGACACGTCTGAGTTATCTAAATGACTCATCTGAGTTATATAAACATTTTCTGATTTTAGAGTATGTTTGAGGTATGGCTGAGTTATATAAATGACACAGCTAAGACAATAAATGACACGGCTTAGTTGTGTAAAATATAGCATAAGTCAAATATAAAATATACGGCTGAGTTATATTTCTCACAGAGAAAACACAAAATACAGGTTTGCTGCATCACTCCAGTGAAAACTCTTCCATGTCTCCAGGCTTCATTGCAGTCCTCCGCGTCGTCTCTGTTGAATCCATCACTTCTCTCCATCTCATCCATTCTCTTCTCGTTTAAGCTTCTCTATCACTCAGATCTGGAAAAAAATTTGAATTATCCAAATCTGGGTATCAAATCACAAACAATACAAAAACAAACAAAATCTGATAGAGAGTGAAAGACATTACCTAAATCGTCTTTTCTTCCTCTCATGTGTCCCTTCATCAAATAACCAATATTCATCATAACCACAACCGACAACATCAAAACAAAAGCCAAAGTCACATTCCTTTTAACAATGCACACAGTGAAACAAAATCTATTACATGCAAAAAAAAAAGAATCAAGATTTTAACAATATAATCACATACCCCTTTGATACGGCTGAGATTGAGATGGAGAATGTGATCAATCCAACCGAGAATCTTGTTTCTTTCAATGAATACACCCCACAATCACAAACTTGGGTGTTTTTGGGATGTATTTGCCTTTTCTCCTTTGAACGCAAACTACTTATAGCTATATTTTCGGAGATTGACAGGAAGAAACTCAGCCACAACTGCATATATAAATCAACCGCAATAGAAAACTAACTCAGCCACACCATAAATAAAAATCAGTCACAAACATGAAAAATTACAAAGTAACGCGTCAAAACATACCGGAGAAGACGACTTCGGAGAAGAAGCTTACAAAGAATACGATTTTAACGAAGACGATATCGGATAAGACAAGTTCAAGCAGACGATTTCAGACAAAGAGCGATAAACAAAAATGTCGCATGGTTAGGGTGGAAGAAATTTCTGGATTTTTTTCCTTTAACATTGGATATTTAAATTAAGAGGAACATCGATTGATTGTCTTTCCCTTTCCCCCTTTTTATCACATTTATTAGTGACATGAATTATAGTTGTAATGATGTGCATTAAGCAAGGGACTTTAATAAATTTTACTAGGGGCTAAAAAATATTTTAGTAATTTAAAACTTTTCTATGCCACTCTAGTAATATAACAACTTTCTATGTTATTCTAGTAAAAACCTTTAATCTTTTACTAGAGGTTTTATTCTTCCGAGTTTTAGATTATATAAATTAAATAAAAAAAGATATTAGTTTTAATATGTTTTGTATTAAGTTGAGTTATCTATTTTTACATGTTGCAATATTATATAATACATCTTAGAATGTATGTTTTCTTTTCTTTTTGAGACAAACAATGTGCGTTTTCTATTCTTTCAAAACCATTAATAAAAACATGTGTGTTTTCTTTTGGAAATTGTATCTTGGAGATTAGAGATATGAAATAGTTTCTTATAATTTTGGGTTATGGCCACACACACACACATATATATATATATATAATACTAACATATTAACAACTACACAAACTACATGATTAAAAATAATAATGGAAAACGATCAATTTCACCATAAATTTAGCTCTTACTGCTTATTCATACAGTTTACTAAAGCATGCCAAAAACCACGTCAACTATTTAATTTTTAAACTTAGACATAAACTTTTAAAATGAGGTTAGTTACCCAAAGACCGTAATTGATTTTGGTTTAACTATTTGAGATTGCTGGCGATCTAGCTTCCACAGAGAAAATTGATTTGGCTTGATTTAAAACCTATCAAGTTTTTTTTTTTAACTCCAGCAAAAACGATATCGTTTTAAAGCGTTTTTAGGATTTTGTAATAAGTTGACCCAACTCCTTATTGTATGAAGAAACCCTCTTAACCGCGCAAGCATGGGCTGGGCCTACCTCCCATAAGACCTTCTTTCTGTGTTGTTTACAATCTCAAGTGGTGCAGCCCCTTTCCCAATCATATCGACATCTCCATCAGCAAGAGAATAATACATTTAAACCAAAACACATTTTCCAAACAGATCATACTCATGAAAATACTATCTTTCAGAATATCAACACCACTTATTTTCGATGAATCGAGAGCTTTATCCATTCTATCGTTGTCTATTTTGAAATCCCATGCAACATTATCATACATAACCCACCTACCAGCCATAAATGATGTATGCATCAGATTCACCTGTGTTCTTAGTATTTGTCGTTGGAGACGAGACATATCAGTGATACCATTCATCATCACCCACCACCTTGAGTCATTACAACTCATGCCACAGAGCCACCTCCCTTCATTGGAGGAGTATCTGTTGTCATGGAGCATCTTCTTTTGTCCTTTCTTAGAGGAGACGAGAGGAGGAAGAGCCGTACAACATTGGAGCTGCCATGTCTCATCACCAGTTAGAGATGGATTACATCGCTCAAACAGGCTAATCAAATAAACAGACATCGGCTCAATTTTTTGAAGTTGGCTAGGGTTTCACGCCGAGTTAAAAGCATAATGGGAAGACTTATTGAGTATATAATGAGAGGGATAAGTCAAGAAAAGGACATTCACAATCACTTAGGAGATACAACATGAGAGCTAGGAATTATCTAATTCTTATTGTTCTTGCCGATTTGTCCTAATTCACTCAACACTTATTCAAATATCTTTGTATTCACATCGTGATCATCAATAAAATTCTTTCAATCAAACTCATATAGAATTTGTGTCTAAATTCAGTACTGCACCGAATTCACATTACACATCACTACTGGTCGTTGATATGTATTGTCATGTGTTTTCCATCCCCAGAGGTATCGCCCATGTCACCAGTGAGCTCTGCCGTCATTGTCTAAGTCACCACAAGCGATGCCGGATTGAACCAAATGTGTTTATTGTGATTTATACTTTTCTTGCATATCACTACGAGAAAAAATGTTTTAAGGCACAAATCAGCCACAAAAGTTTGTGGCTGGAAAAATAGCCACAAAATATCCACAAAAGCCACTCCTTACCAAAAAAAAAACGTGGCTATTTTACAATTTTGTGGCTAAAAGTCTACACAAAAAACTTGTGTTATTCGAGGATGCATAGCCACAACAAGAGACGAAATACATTGTGGATATAAAATATCAGTACTTATCCATAGAATAATCCGTAGAAAATTTACACAATAAGATTTTAGCTATTCGAGGATATGTGGCCACAATTAGTGAAAAATGGATTTTGCAAACTACACAAGAATAAAAGTCTCCTCTCAGACAAATATTATTGACGGAGAATCGTCGAAATCAAAGGTATCCAACTATTTTATGAGGAAAAAAATCGTCAGAGTCTGAGTCTCAGAAATCAGGTGTTTTGCAAAATTGCCTAAGAACAGAGACATAAAGAGTTTCTGGTAAATTTTTCGGAACAAGTTCCCAAAAACTACTTGATAATTTCTGGCGGACCAAAACCGGCGAACAAGCGTGTTGTCGGAAAAACATAAAAAAAAATCAGAATTTTTAAGAAACTTAGTTTAAAAAAAAAAACTAAAATCATTTGAGTTCACAAATTAAGATTTATTTTTCATCAAAACTAAGTTTGAGTATCATCCAAATCTCAAAAATTAGAATAAAATTAAACGATTTGGTGTTTGGATGCCCTTGAATCATACACATATATTTACATGTATCTTCTTCCTCACAAAACAAAAACCATAGATTTTGATTCCTAAGCTGTGGAGACATCACTGCTTCTCTAGCTTTGTCATGTTCATCAACGGATTCTAAGCCATCATCATCAATCCTATACTTTTCTGTTACTTGGCTGTGTGTTAATTCTATGAGAAAGAAAAGAAAAACATAGCATGTATATATAGAATCTATTTCTGATTCTCTGAGAAATTGCCTAGAAGACGCAACTGCCGGTGATTTTCTATAAAATTCCGACAAACCATCCGAGTAACTACCGAGAATTCATGTTTCTCGAAAAATTCCGATGAAACTTCCCGAGAAGATATAGAGAAATTTGGTTTGTCGGAGTATGTCTACAACTTTCCAAGGAATATTTGGTCTTTCTTACTATATTCTCACTATACTATCAGAAATTTCCTCATGACTTGAGTTTTCAAAATGTTTTTTCAGGATATATTATGTGTTCTTGTAGTTCTATCTACATTTGTCCACAAAAAAAATCTTAGAACATTTAGATACAATTATAGTTGTGGCTATTCAAGGAAATTTATCCACAATTAGGGAGGAAATGATTGTGGAATTTATATCTACAAATATCTACGGAATAATTTGTAGAACATTTAGCCAGTATAAGTGTTATTGAAAAAAATATTTTGTGAATATTCACAGGTTGTATAATGAGTATATAAATTGGTTACAAGGTTTCAGGTTGGGAATATAATCGACATAGCTACAATTTTTTCGCAGCCATCCCCAGCTATAAAAGTGTTTTACATCAACTCATTACAAAGGCTGCACCTTTCACATTGCTTTGGTTCAGACATATAATTAATGGAGCATAGAATATATTCGCTTTAGCTACAAATGTATTTGTAGCTAAAGATGATTATAAATTGTAATAAAACTCAAACATTGTTAGAGAACGTAAGAAAAAAATACTCTTAAAATATCAGATTTTTTTCATTCTCAAGAATGGATGTATAATATTAAAACGTTCTTATCTTAGTTTGTGTGAGAAATTTATTGAGGGTACAAACACTTTTATCTCCTTTGCTTGTTATCAAGCTTCTTTTATAGAGTCTGGAAATTTATTATTTCCATCAAAAGTGCACAAATCGAAATTTAATACAGTGAAAAGACATCTTATGTTAAAAAGATTTACTGGAATTATTATGTATGGACGCATCACAAAGAAAAATTTCAATACGACAATAGCAAAGCATTGGGAAGTCATCACATGATGGGGCATGAACCATGAGGTAATAATTCTAAAAATGTTATGATGGGTCAATACCATGATCCGAATGAAGGTTTTAATATGTTACCTGATGATGACACTTTTCCCTCAAACGTCCAAGAAAAAAATTTCGAGGAAAACCATGATTAAGTTTTTCAAGTGTTAGAAGCGGCAAATCAATTTCTATAGGAGGGGTGTGCTGATAGAATTTCTAAATTGTAACTGGCCTCAAAGGTGATTAATAGGAAGTCCAATTTTAATCTCCGGAGGAATGTGTAGATGCAATCGCTCAAACATTAAAATGGTTCTTCTATCGCCTAATAGTGCAATTAAATTGTACTACAAGAAAAACAAGTTGACTCTGTCTCTAGCGTTGCCATGTCATAAGATTCAGTATGCGATGAGCATTGCATGCTATTTTGGAAAGGGGAAGACCATGAGTTATAATGTTGTTGGTTTTGTGGAAAAGACCGGTATGAACCAAATGTTAGCCGATCAGAGAAGCAGATACAAAAACAAAGAATATTTTATCTGCCAATTGTGGATTGGTCGAAATGATTGTACCAATCAGAAAGATAGATTCACAAATGAGGTGGGATGCTGAACATGTGTACCCCGAAGGATATTAGAAATTTATAACATGGTTGAAGTCCGATATTGAATCTTGAAGATTATTTGAAACTGTTTTTTTTTGTTATTCTATACCCATGATTCTATTGTTCAATATGTTTCTATTATAGATAGAAACCAATGGCAAAGGAGAGTCTATGTGCTTGGTTTGATTCAGGTTATTGATGATGAACCCATATTGACTGAACACCAGCTTCTCTATTAATACATGTGGGACTTGATGGACGCTTGACCACCGAGGAGGGTGTTATAACAAGGCTTAAAGAAAATGTAGCTGACTTGAAGGAAGACTTATCTGGTGTTAAACGAGGCTTGGAGGTTCTGTTGAAAATGACTGGAGTAGATCCTATCCATAAGCATATTCCACGTGAGAGTGATATATGCATCTGTTCCAACTCCTCAATAAAGCAAAGAGCTTAACCAGAACTCTCCCATTCATTAACTCCTCCATATGTTTTGGATTTTGTGTTTATGCTATATTAAACGCTAACATTATGTCCTTTGTAAAAAAACATGACTAGATCTCTTTTGTAACTTTTGAAGAACATCACTAGGTATCTTTTGTAACTATAGAAGAGATATATATATATATATATATATATATACATCTTCTTATCTTATGACTTTAATGGTAATTTGAATGTTTTAGCTAATTATTCTGTTTTTAATTTTATTTATTTTTTCAATTAGTTTCAAATTATTTAACAGAATACAATTTTAGAATGAAAATAAAAGATGTTAAAAACATTATAAAGCCACCAGAAAACACAAACAAATTTGTGGCTATTTGTAAAGACACAACTACTAATTTCCACAAAATAAATTATGGATATTTTAGCAAAAAATAATAATTGTAAATATACATTGCTATACATTACCAGAAAACACAAACAAATTTGTGGCTATTTGCTAATTGTAGAGAATTAGCCAGAAATGTAGTAAGTTGTGGATTATTACAGAAAATTAATATTTTAAGAACTATTTAACCGGTGCAAGGTGCGAATTTACCTAGTCAATATTATTAACATATAAAATCTTTTTGGGGGTTCCTTTGTTTTAATGTATTTATAACAGTGTGATTGCTTTATTTTAATACTGATATAGTTTATTTAAATAAAACAACCGACTATTCTCTTAAATTAATCTATGATACAACCACCATATAAATACTTACCTTACTTTCAAGATTAAATCAATATGTGGCAATTCACTATATAAAGACATAGTAGATCTCAAAAAAAATCAAGAACATTAAATCATAAGGAAACATTTACAGCACATTACACATATACACAAATGTTATGAATAGTTATGTAGATGTCCATCATATACGCAAAGACCCATGTTCTAGAAGCTTATTACCCTAACTTTATATCCTTATATATATATATACTATTATCTATAGGATAATAAGAACAAGCAGCTCTTGATTTCTCTTGATTCACAACACGTTACAAGAGTTTCTATTCGTTAAGCTTACTTCATTCGCAACTTTGTTTCATTATCATACTTATCTTCTGATCCAACGAGGTTAGTAATCTCGCTGCTTATGGCTCCAATAAATCGAGCATTCATATGTTATTAATTTTTGTTAGATTATTATGCCGGAATCTTGAAGGCAAGGGTACGTAATGAAGCTATTCTTGAATCTTTAAGGCGAGGATATGGAATGAAGTTAACTTGCTCGGGATGAGAACGCTTACAACGAAATCAGTTTGGTAAAGCACGCTTAAAATAAATTTTCACCAAAATAATGGTATTTCGTTGTTAAATCCTTGTAAAGTTACAACGAATTTACAAGGAAAACATTACAACGAATTTACAAGAAAAGCATTACAACAAATTTACAAGAATACATTTATTACGAGGAAATAAATACCATAAGTAAAATGGTCTAAGAGATTATCTAACAATCAAACAAGTTTATTCGCTAAGAATATGCTTATAACAATTCCTAAAAGGATGATATGTATGATAAGAATACATCTCCCAAAGATGATGCTTCTAGGGGGAAAATATGATGATGTGCGTGGTTTTACTCTTTTTCCTTATCATGGTTTTTGTTCCATTGGATTTTTCCATGTCAAGGTTTTAACGAGGCAATAATAAACACGCAAATGATATATACCTAAAGAGGAGTGTTATCACTTAAGTGATGAATGGACACTCCATTCACGAGACAGGATCGAAGGTTGGAAATTTTCCTATCAAAGAAGATATTCCATATAGAATTAAAGTATGATTCTGATGTCCTGAGAAATATCTTTAAGTCTACTTTCATCTCCAATTTGAATCAAGTCATTCCAGATGATAAAACTCGAGATATGGCTGTTTTTGTGGAACATGTCTCATAATACCTAATATCTTCTTATATTTAAAATATCGCTCGATATTCCAATCTTACCAGATCTAGACCAGTGCCTAAAGTTATATATGGATGTTAAATTTGATTTCCAAGTAGTTTGAAGTTATTTTGTGTTCGGTCATTAAGATATTCAAGTTTTAGTGAAGAGTGTCAAATATGCCAAGAGAAGTGGATCGGCCCAAGTCCAAGACTAAGAAGAAGTCAGATTATCACATGGGATTGTATCGTCTCAGATATCTCAAGTTATGTTCTTATTAGGAGGAGTAGATTCGCGCTGCATTCTTTTTCCCTTAACAGTGTTTTTTCCCCTGGATTTTCATGGTAATGTTTTTAATGAGACAACATATTATGCATTCTAGAGAACATTTATTTATAATGGACATCTAGGGGAGAGTGTTATGAATAGTTATTTGGATGTCCATCATAGGCCCAAAAGCCCATGTTTAAGAATGTTCTTAAACCCTAGCTTTGTATCCCTATATATATGTATCATTACCTATTGAATAGTTAGAACAAACAATCTTTTATTTCTCTTGATTCACAACAAAAAATACTTTATAAACAAAAAATGGAGAAGATCAAATCTTTAGTTGTTGTTAGCACAATCACTATAATTTTGTTGTTGACAATTACAGGTTAATCAAGCATTTCTATAGTTAATATTCTTAATTTTCAAGTTATTATTTAATTATATTGAAGCTTATTTTTTAATTTTGACAATAATTTTAACATATGCTTACTATTGGATTTATAAATTAAATGATTATTTAAAATATTTTGCAGAACAAGTAAACGCAATCGTTGTTGATGATGCTGACTGTATTGAAGCTTGCTCACCCAATTGCGAACACACTTGCAAATCAAAAGGTTACACAGGTTGGTTTTGTGGAGCTTTTAGAGTCAAGTCGGCCTGTTGTTGTACACCAAAAAAGAAAACCTTTGGACAATTTGTTCAAAGGAGAAACTAAATTTTTATTGGATAATATTAACATGTAATATTACTAATAAAAATCTAAAATAAAATGGAAATTTTAAAAGTTACAAATGTCTAAGAGTTATCTTTTCAGTATTCTGTTTCTGTGAGTGTTTTTTTTTGAATGAAATGTTAAATATATTGATCATCAAATAATGTTAATATACAAATATAATGAAGCAATTGTAACTATTTCGTTATGTAATCTAGCTGTATGCTCTAAACCAAATCTGGGGAAGTCCTATCATAAGAGTTTTCTCGTTGTACTTTGTAGATATTATCCCCTCACTATTTTGTCTATAATCCGTGCACGTAGGTCAGTTTAGCGGTGTCTTTTAACCTGTGCAATGTATTTACAACAGTGTCATTGCTTTAATTTTAATATTGATATAATTTATTTAAGCAAGACAACTGACTATTCTCTTAAATTAATCCACGACACAACTGCCGTATCTACTCACTCTACTTTCAAAATTTAGTCAATATTGGACAATTATATTTTCTAACAAATTTAATTATTCAACCTTAGTTTGAAAAGAAGAAAACACTTACACCAAAAAAAGAAGAAGAAGAAAACACTCTATTATTTGTTACGTACGTTAACAGAGTGCTTATGTTGGACTGTCCTATAAAATAGCCTATTTTTTATTTAGTAAATGGTTTTATATAAAATATTAGAAGAAGTTTAATTCATCTTACTCTTACATTTAATCTTCTAAATATATATATATCATATTTTATAAATCTCTAAATAACATTAAACAACTTCATTATAAAATATGTTTGATTCTTCTTTTATATAATATAATACCCATGAAATATCAACATATTAGTTTAGAAGTAATATTTTATTAATCATAATTTTATCATTATATTTGGTAAAAACACAAATATTTGAACTCATTCAAACATAAATCACTGAAATATACTACTGTGTATTTATTGAGATTTTATATCAATAAAAAACATTTTATAAATAATCGAACGGTTCCAATATATATCTCTTGAACTGAAAAATCAAAAAATAAATAAACTAAAACCACAATTGAACAAGAACTAAATAAAATAATAAATAGGAATTGAATTGAAACCCAAATTTTCATATCTATATATATTAGTGAGCACACAAACGAGTTAATAAATTAAAAAAATACTTTCCCACGTTTACTGAATATATATCGCTAGAATAGGATATACTAAAAATATATGCAAACTGTTAATCTGGCATCTAGTAAATTGGGTAGAAAATGATTTCAGTGATTTGGCTTTGACTATTTTGTAAGGAAATATATCATAGAAAATAATTCAGACACAAATGATAATGTATATAAGTAAATCCTTTGGTAACGGACACATTTTGTCTCTATATGAACATATGGTCATGGTCCTTTGCCTCAATTGAAGTGGGCAGTCATGATTTAAAATTAGTTATTCTTTATCTGTATTTTGAAAAAAAAAATTATTTTGAAAAAGTTTTAATCTTAAAAATTAATTTTTTAATTTTGTTTATAATTTATGTACTTTTTTGGATTTTAACGGTATTTTTAGTCTTGTAAACTAAAATATTTAAATTATGAAAATAATAAACTTAATTTTTCTATTTTATATAATATTGTAATATGTAAATTAAATTAGAAACTGTATTACAATACGATATAAAATAGAAAACCTAAATTTAAAACATTAAAATATTTTTATTGTCAAGAAAACCTAATAACTGAAGTTTCTATTTTTTATGTATTACATAATGTTATCTAATATTACTAACTACGTATTACAATAAGATAGAAAATATAAAACTAAGTTCACTACATTCTTATAACTTAATTGTTTCACTTCAAAAAGTAAAACATCTATTTCATTAAAAACTCAAAAGACAAATTATTTCCCTATTATAAGAAATTAAAACTAAAATTTATTTTTATTAAATCAAAATTTCGTCAAAATAATTTAATGTTTTCAAAATACAGACCAAACCAGTTAATTTTAAATCATGACTGCTCACATCAGATAGAGACATAATGTGTCTGTTACCAAATAATTTATTTCTATACATTATCATTTGTGTCTTAATTATTTTCTGTGATATATTTTCGTACAAAATAGTCAAAACAAATTACTAAAATCATTTTCTACCCATTTTACTAGATGCCAAATTAATAGTTTACGTATATATTC
Organism: Sinapis alba; assembly: GCA_012274485.2. Lineage (NCBI taxonomy): Eukaryota > Viridiplantae > Streptophyta > Magnoliopsida > Brassicales > Brassicaceae > Sinapis > Sinapis alba. The sequence goes on along the minus strand of MU107789.1, from coordinate 20,034 downwards.
AGTATATCTAATTCTAGCGATATATTTTGGTCAACATTTTAAGAATAATAAATTAGTTCTATGTATCCGTTATATTTTCTCTATGAATTCATATCACTAATTACCTATATAAAACCTATTAAATCTCAACAAAATCAAAAAATATTTACAAATACTTTAGCAACAAAAGAAATGGATAAGATCAGATCTTTAATTGTTGTTAGCACCATCACGATAATTTTGTTGTTGGTCATTGCAGGTTAATAAACTATTCTCGTTATTAATATTTTTAATTTTCTAGTTAATATTTTAATTATGTTGAAGCTTATTTTTAACTTTGATAATAAGTAAAAATATTAATATTATATAAGGAATTTTATTTTCTTTCTTGTATACTATTTTTTGACATAAAAAATTTACGACTATTCTAAAGTATTTTTTTTATATTATATACATGTTTACTTTTTGGAGTTTATATATTAAATGTTATTTTTTTGTATTTTGTAGAACAAGCAACTTCGTTTTCTTTTGATAATGCTGACTGTTACGGAAGGTGCACTCCCAATTGTGAGCAAACTTGCAAATTGTATGGTTATACAGGTTGGTTTTGTCAAGGCAAGGTGGCCTGTTGTTGTACACCAAAAAAGAAAATCTTTGGACAGTCAGTTCAGTTGAATAGTTAAACTTCTTTTATGTAATCATATTTCGCCAGCGAGACCGTTTTAAGTTTTATGTTTTTATTTATTTCTTTAGTGATTTGTTGGTAAAAAAGTAATAAATT
>MU107789.1:0-11640 GCA_012274485.2 Sinapis alba | reverse complement strand
TTTTAGTAGACTTAAGTCTTCTAATACCTTAAACTAAATAACAAACTAAATATCAATAAATACTTCACTAAACTTAAAATCAACTCCAAAACTATTTAATATACACAAAACTAAACAAATATATGTAAAAAATGATTTTTCAAAAAAATTGGTTAGGCTTCCAAAATCTAACCCTAAAGATACATACAATACTATGACATATGTTTCCAAACCCTAGACCAAAGAATATCAAAAGATGATACATTCACTCATCTATGTTGAAAACAATTCAATTTTACTAGATTTTAATTTATATCATTTACAAATGTTTATTATTACATGATTTAGATTTTTCCTCCATAAAAATATTTTTTATATAATTTATAAATTATTTTTAAAATTTACTAAGCGAGAAGACTTCTCAGAAGACTTACAAAATCACAGAAGACTTAAAAAGACAGAAGACTTAAATAGGCTATAAAGGTAAAAACGCATATAGTTTTTTTTTTTGGTCATATGGGGGCTGTTGTAATTTCACTACACTTTTATGTTACTTTTGCATTTGTTTGATGTTTGGGTATACTTTTGCATTTGAATTCAACTTTTAGGTTGGTTTTGGCAATTTTCCCGTTAATAAACTATTCTCGTTATTAATATTTTTAATTTTCTAGTTAATATTTTAATTATGTTGAAGCTTATTTTTAACTTTGATAATAAGTAAAAATATTAATATTATATAAAGAATTTTATTTTCTTTCTTGTATACTATTTTTTTACATAAAAAATTTACGACCATTCTAAAGTATTTTTTTATATTATATACATGTTTACTTTTTGGAGTTTATATATTAAATGTTATTTTTTTGTATTTTGTAGAACAAGCAACTTCGTTTTCTTTTGATAATGCTGACTGTTACGGAAGGTGCACTCCCAATTGTGAGCAAACTTGCAAATTGTATGGTTATACATGTTGGTTTTGTCAAGGCAAGGTGGCCTGTTGTTGTACACCAAAAAAGAAAATCTTTGGACAGTCAGTTCAGTTGAATAGCTAAACTTCTTTTATGTAATCATATTTCACCAGCGAGACCGTTTTAAGTTTTATGTTTTTGTTTATTTCTTTAGTGATTTGTTGGCAAAAAAGTAATAAATTAATAATTAGAGAATTTCTCTAAATCTACGAAAATTATTATCAACAAGTATTTAGATAAACTTCTCTCAAAGCGTAAAATAATAAAATCTATGCTATTATTTATGAATTATTATTTGTTTTTTTTTTTACTTTTGAAATATCAAGTTAAAAGTTAGACTAGTTAATTTTGTTGTTAAAATGAATTTTATATTTTATTGTATAACTAAAATTGAATATAATACTAATAATATTATATTTATATGTTATATTAAATAATTGATTATAAATTATTGTCAAAATAAAAATATAATTTTAAAAATAATATAATTCTTATATATTTTGTTGTTATCTAGTAATAATATATTGGGCAATTCTCTTAAATAGCCATTTTTAAGTTTTTGTCACAAAATAGCCCTAAAAAAATAAAATGACCAAAATAGACTTTTTTAAAAAAAAAAATTTGATTTTTTTATATATTTTTTTGAAATTTGAAACCCTAACCCCAAACCCACCCCTTAACTCTAAACCCTAAATTTCAAATTAGTTAACCCTAGGGGTATAAATGCATTTATATGCATTTTTTAGCTTCAAAAAAAAATATTTTGGTCATTTTCTTCTTTAAAAACTATTTTTGTGACAAACAAACTAGAAAGGGCTATCTAAGGGAATTTCTCTAATATATTTTCGTTATACAAGTTAAAAAGTTAAGATAGAAAAAATTTAAAATTAAATATTAATCAAGCAAAAGAATTTGTATAAAGATATTTTCTAAATTATTTATAATATATGAGTGTTTCTAAAAGTTTAACACAATAATAAGTATATATAGCTTGATGAATTTTTTTTTTCATATGCAAATAATTTAATATTTGATATATATTTTAAGAACTTAAATATTAAATTATCATGATATGTTTTTTATTTAGTACATGGTTTTATATAAAATATTAGAAGAAGTTTAAATCATCTTACTCTTACATTTAATTTTCTAAATATATATATCTTATTTTATAAATCTCTAAATAACATTAAACAACCTCATTATAAAATATGTTTGATTCTTCTTTTATATAAAATAATACCCATGAAATATCAACATATTAATTTAGAATTAATATTTTATTAATCATAATTTTATCATTATATTTGGTAAAAATAAAAATATTTTGAAGTCATTCAAACATAAATCACTGAAATATACTACTGTGTATTTATTGAGATTTTTTATCAATAAAACATTTTATAAATAATCAAACGGTTCCAATATATATCTCTTAAACTGAATAACTAAAAAATAAATAAGCGAAACCCACAATTGAACCAGAACTAAATAAAATAATAAATAGGAATTGAATTGAAACACAAATTTTCATATCTAAATATATTACTGAACATACAGACGAGTTAATAAATTAAATAAAAAAATACTTTCCCACATTTACTGAATATATATCGCTAGAATAGGATATACTGAATATATACATAAACTGTTAATTTGGCATCTAGTAAATTGGGTAGAAAATTATTTTAGTGATTTGGCTTTGACTATTTTGTAAGGAAATATATCATAGAAAATAATTCAGACACAAATGATAATGTATGTAAGTAAATCCTTTGGTAACGGACACATTTTGTCTCTATATGAACATATGGTCATGGTCCTTTGCCTCACCTGATGTGGGCAGTCATGATTTAAAATTAATTATTTTTATCTATATTTTGAAAACATTAAATTATTTTGAAAAAAAATTAATCTTAAAAATTTAATTTTTGATTTTTGTTTATAATTTATGTACTTTTTTGGATTTTAACAGTATTTTTAATTTTGTAAAGTAAAATATTTAATTATGAAAATAATAAACTTAATTTTTCTATTTTATATAATATTTTAATATGTAAATTAAAATATAAACTGTATTACAATACGATATAAAATAGAAAACCTAAATTAAAAACATTAAAATATTTTTATTGTCAAGAAAACCTAATAACTGAAGTTTCTATTTTTTTACGTAATACATAATTTTATCTAATATTTTTACCAAAAAAAAATCTAATATTACTAACTACGTATTACAATAAGATAGAAAATGTAAAACTAAGTTCACTACATTCTTATAACTTAATTGTTTCACTTCAAAAAGTAAAACATCTATTTCATTAAAAACTCAAAAACCAAATCGTTTCCCTATTATAAGAAATTAAAATTAAAATTTATTTTTATTAAAGAAAAATTTTGTCAAAATAATTTAATGTTTTCAAAATACAGACAAAACCAATTAATTTTAAATCTTGACTGCTCACATCAGATAGAGACAAAATGTGTTTGTTACCAAATAATTTATTTCTATACATTATCATTTGTGTCTTAATTATTTTCTGTGATATATTTCCATACAAATAAGTCAAAACAAATTACTAAAATCATTTTCTACCCATTTTACTAGATGCCAAATTAATAGTTTACGTATCTATTCAGTATATCTAATTCTAGCGATATATTTTGGTCAACATTTTAAGAAGAATAAATTAGTTCAATGTATCCGTTATATTTTCTCTATGAATTCATATCACCAATTACCTATATAAAACCAATTAGATCTCAACAAAATCCAAAAATATTTACAAATACTTTAGCAACAAAAGAAATGGACAAGCTCAGATCTTTAATTGTTGTTAGCACCATCACGATAATTTTGTTGTTGGTCATTGCAGGTTAATAAATTATTCTCCTTACTAATATTTTTAATTTTCTAGTTAATATTTAATTATGTTGAAGCTTATTTTTAACTTTGATAATAGGTAAAAATATTAATATTATATAAGGAATTTTATTTTCTTTCTTGTATACTATTTTGTGACAAAAAAAATTATGACTATTCTAAAGTATTTTTTTATATTATATACATGTTTACTTTTTGGAGTTTATATATTAAATGTTATTTTGTTTGTATTTTGTAGAACAAGCAACTTCGTTTTCTTTTGATAATGCTGACTGTTACGGAAGGTGCACTCCCAATTGTGAGCAAACTTGCAAATTGTATGGTTATACAGGTTGGTTTTGTCCAGGCAAGGTGGCCTGTTGTTGTACACCAAAAAAGAAAATCTTTGGACAGTTAGTTCAGTTGAACAGCTAAACTTCATTTATGTAATCATATTTCGCCAGCGAGACTGTTTTAAGTTTTATGTTTTTATTTATTTCTTTAGTGATTTGTTGTCAAAAAGCAAAAAAATAAAAATAGTTAAAGAATTTCTCTAAATCTACAAAAATTATTATCAACAAGTATTTAGATAAACTCCTCTAAAAATGTAAAATAATAAAATCTATGCTATTATTTATGCAGTAATTTATACTTTTGTATAAAGATATTTTCTAAAATATTTCTAATATATGAGTGTTTCTAAAATTTTAACACAATAGTAAGTATATATAATTTGAGGATTTTTTTTCATATGCAAATAATTAAATATTTTATATATATTTTAAGTACTTAAATAATAAATTATCATGCTATGTTTTTTAATTAATAAAACATAAACTACTAAACATTCGTAAGAAGATTGTGTTTGTATATGTAATTCCATTTAATAAGCATAAAAAATAAGTGAAAGAAAAAGTGGAAAAGAGAAAAAGAGACGCATTTTTACTGGAGAACTCAAAAGTTTTTAAAGTTAATTTGGATGTATCGCAAATATATAAAATTTCAGATTAATCCTCAAAGAGAAATGTAGCATACAAAATGAATTTTTCTCAAGCTGAGAGAGAAGTGAGGTGTCCCTGTATGGGCGATTTTTTTCTCTAAAAATTGAGGTGATAGTGGAGTGTGGGTCCCAGGTTTAGGCAAGAAAAACACGTTTTCTTATCTCTTTGCAACCACTTTAGTGCACTTTTCTGTACTTCTCTTCGAAAAGTAAAAGAAGATCTTGAGTTCTCCAGATTCACTTTCAGAAAACTTTCTTTTGGTGTTATCTTTGTGGTGGTTTCGTTCTAAAAAGCTTGGATTAGAGTTCGTTATGTAAGAATATTTTATATTCTATGTGACCTGTATGTATCTATCGGTTTAATATAAAGTTCAAGTTCATATTAATGTTTTATATTCTAATATAAAAGTCGATACCGTGATGTATCGGTTTCGAATAATGAATTAGAATATGTGTGTATTGATAACCCTCCTACTTTACCTTATAGTTATAAAAGTCCTTAATCTCATGATATACATATATGTTATATATATTAAATAGTAATATATAATGTATATGAGTATACGTTGTGGAATGGTTATTATACCGAAAAGATGTGTTGAAGAATTGTGCATGAAGAGTTGTGTTCACACAACCCTTGACTATTATTAAAAGGCTCGTACTCTCTTATCAAACGTAACGTAACAAAACAAGAGTCTCTCTAAACACATAATAGTTCTGATTATCAACAAGATAGATTAAGGAAGGTTTGAGATTTCTTGTCCATCAAGGAAATCTCCAAACATAAGAAGGTTAAAGAGGAGAACATCAATTGGTGGAATTGCATCCAAACATGAATCAAGATTAGTCATTCTACCTTCTTCAGAAATCTGTTAGGATTGAATTAAGACAAATCTAATTGGATCTTGGCATTGAAATAAATTAACATGTGGTATCAGAGCCTTCTTAGATTTGATTAATTCATCCTTGAATGAATCTATTTGATGCATGATGCTTGTGAAACGTTCGCATTGAATTTTGAACTTAAGTTATTCAAGTCACGACAACAATGAAAACTGATATATCTGTCATGCGTATGTTCATGATCGTTGTTGCATTAAAAATTCTGGAATGCATTAGAAACTCATTGCGTTAAAATCTGGAATGCATTAGAAACTCGTTGCGTTAAAATCTGGAATTTAGAAAAGTCAAGTTGTTTCATAACTGTTTAGGAGTAACTAACGTAGCATGCATAAATTAATTAATTTTCGCTCATGGACATATACGGCATCATCCGTTTTAAGGAGTGTTCATGGGATTTGTTTTAAAACACAGTAATTAATTTAACATTAAAGTAACGCATCGTAAGAGAAAATAACGTTTTTTTTTTCTCGTAATGATTTACGATGCCATAAGCTTTTGTTTCAAAGAATTGAACGTATGCATGCATTAAAGAATCTGAAGGATTATTGGTGTGCGTGCATATGGTTTATTCTGAAAGCAATATTGACGGTTACTTGTGCGAAAAGTCACCATGAATCAATATAATACACTTACGTAGTACTGTACGTGAGCGGTTAGTTGATTAATATTTATATCTCATGATAATTATTACTGATATTTTATAATGGACCAAGATACCATAATGAATTTATGTGAAATATTACATGCCTCATGGTTTAATTACTTCCGCTAATAAAATAATTAATTGTGTTATGAAATATTAACACAATATAAGTAGTTTTTCCCCTTAAATAATAATAAAAAAAATTAAACGTTTATATGTATATAAGATGATAGTCACCAAATGACCATGTTATATTACATATAGATATTAAAAATTATATAGTTTATAATTGATCAAAGATCAAGGATGCTAAATGACATAAAAGTTTGATCGGTCAATTAATTTATTATTTATATTATAGGAGATTACCCGAAGGTGAATCATTGAATATAATTAATAAAAAAAAAAATTAGTCATTTTCACTCTAGTGAAATAATATGTATATCCAAAGATAACATATTTATTTGACTAGTGTTTGATTTGATTAATATTAAAGAATATATAATTAGCATCAATGATAGTACTTGTATTTAAATATTGCCCAAAGGTTATTTAAAATATAAGTGTTAAAGTTTCTATTAGTCTGAATATATATTAAAATCTCAAAGCACTAACGGGTAAACATGTATGAATGCTTGCAGCTTCATCAAATGTGTTTGCATCTGTTAACTCTGTGGTAAAGTTTAATGGCCTCAACTATGGTGAATGGGTCGAGCAAATCCGGTTTACACTGGGTGTAATGGCTTTGGACTCAGCCATACTAACTGATGAGGAACCCTCAGCTATTACAGTAGATAGCTCTGAATCTGAAAAGTCTCGTTATGAGAGATGGGAGCGATCTAACAGGTTGAGCTTGAACCTTATGAGGTTGACGATGGCGGAAAGTATTAAGCCATCAATGCCTAAGACAGAGAAAGCAAGAGAATTCATAGAGAAAATAAAGGAGTGTTCACAATCGGAATTGGCTGACAAGTCGATTGTAGGAAGTCTCATGAATGAGCTAACTACGAAAAAGTTTGACTGGTCTCAGCCAATCCATGATCATGTGACGCACATGTCTAATCTGGCAGCAAAGTTAACGACCTTGGGTATGGAGGTTAATGAGCAGTTCTTGGTTCAGTTCATCATGAACTCTCTACCTCTTGAATTTAGCCAGTTCCAGGTGAATTACAACACCATTAAGGATAAATGGAATTTTAAAGAATTAAAGGCTATGCTAATTCAAGAGGAGGGGAGATTAAGGAAGATGAAAGATCAAGTTGCTAACCTCGTAGGTCTTGGAAGTGCCAGTAGCAGCAAAAGAACATCAAGTAGAAAGGACAAAAAGAATGTTAAGAGCTTCACGAAAGGACCTCAAAGTCAAATCCAGAAGGAAAAGAAGTGTTTCTTTTGTAAGCAAGTAGGACACTTCAAGAAGGATTGTCCTAAAAGGAAGGGTTGGTTCGAAAAGAAAGGTAAACATTACAGCCTTGTTTGCTATGAAATGAATCTTGTTGAAGTTCCTAATAATACTTGGTGGTTAGATTCTGGTGCTACTACTCATGTGTCTCATATTAAACAGGGATTCAGTTCGATCCAGCCTATAAAAGGACATGAACAATACTTGTTCATGGGAAATAGGATGAAGGCACAAATAAAAGGAATTGGGACGTATAGATTGATCTTGGACACTGGAAGTCATGTGGATCTTGAAGGATGTCTCTATGTTCCTGAGTGTGCTAGAAATCTTGTTTCTGTTAGTAGGTTGGACAATTTAGGTTTTACTATTAAGTTTACACATGGTGTTTTCTCATTGTACCGAAATGATTACTTTTATGGTAGTGGTACTTTATTTGAATCACTTTATAAGTTTAACCTTGATGCAAAGTTTTCTGAATCCCTATTTAATGTTGAAAGTCGAGGCATTAAGCGTAGCACAATTAATGAAAATTCTGCTCTCTTGTGGCATCAACGACTAGGTCATATTTCCAAAGAAAGAATTATGAGGTTGATAAAGAATGAAATTCTTCCTCAGTTGGATTTCAGTGACCTAGATGTATGCATCGACTGCATTAAAGGAAAGCAGACAAAACATACTTTAAAGAAACCAGCCACAAGAAGCACTCAGCTTCTTGAGTTAATACACACCGACATATGTGGCCCTTTCGATGCTCCTTCATGGAGTGGCGAAAAATATTTCATCACATTTATTGATGATTACTCACGGTATGGATATACTTATCTACTGCATGAAAAGTCCAAATCAGTGAATGCCCTAGAGGAATTTATTGATGAGGTGGAAAGACAGTTAGACAAAAAGGTTAAAGTAGTGAGATCTGATAGAGGTGGTGAATTTTATGGAAAATTCGATGAAAATGGACAATGTTCTGGTCCATTTGCAAAGTTACTTGAAAGTAGAGGCATATGTGCTCAATACACTATGCCTGGTACTCCTCAGCAAAATGGTGTAGCTGAGAGGCGGAATCGTACTTTAATAGAAATGGTTAGGAGCATGTTAAGTAATTGCTCTTTACCTCTTTCATTGTGGGTATATGCATTAAGAACTGCGACGTATGTACTGAACCGGGTTCCTAGTAAAGCAGTTCCTAAGACCTCTTATGAACTGTGGACGGGAAGGAAACCTAGTTTAAGACATCTACGTGTATGGGGTTGTCCAGCAGAAGTAAGGTTATATAATCCACATGAAAAGAAACTTGATTCTAGGACTGTCAGTAGATTTTTCATTGGCTATCCTGGAAAATCAAAGGGGTACACGTTTTACTGCCCTAGCCATAGTACGAGAATAGTTGATTCGGGTAATGCAAGGTTCATTGAAAATGGTGAAACTAGTGGGAGTGGTAAACAACGAAAAGTGGATATTAACGAAGTTCAGGTTGAAGTTTCTTCACCTCAAATTCCACCTGAGGTAGTTGTTCCTATTGTTGCATCAGAGTTTAATGACACAATAGGACAACATAATGATGTGCCATTTCCACCAGCTGATAATACTATTGATGAACCTGTCATGATTCAAGAAGAGAATAGTGAACCACAAATACCTTTAAGGCGATCTGGAAGAGAAAGAAAATCTGCCATTTCAAACGATTATGTGGTTTATACTGTTGAAAATGAATGTGACTTAAGCATAGATGAAGATCCGATCTCATTCAAAATGGCCATGAAAAGTGACAATTCTGAATTATGGTTTGATGCCTCAAAAGAAGAAATGAAATCTATGGATGATAATCATGTATGGGACTTAGTAGAGTTGCCCAATGGTTTCAAAACCGTTGGTTGTAAATGGGTCTTAAAGACTAAACGCGACTCGAAAGGCAAAGTTGAAAGACGCAAGTCTCGCCTTGTTGCTAAAGGTTTCACCCAGAAAGATGGCATTGACTATAAAGAGACCTTCTCTCCTGTTTCAAAGAAGGATTCTCTTAGAATTGTTTTGGCTCTGGTGGCTCATTATGATCTCGAGCTTCACCAGATGGATGTTAAAACCGCCTTTCTAAATGGAGATCTTGAGGAGGAAGTATATATGGACCAACCTGAAGGTTTCGTGGTCGCAGGAAAAGAAAATTTAGTGTGTAAGCTGAGAAAGTCAATATATGGACTAAAACAAGCTTCTCGACAATGGTATATAAAGTTTAATGATACCATCACCTCATATGGTTTTGTAGAGATCATCGTTGATCGATGTATCTACATTAAGATCAGTGGGAGTAAGTTTGTGATTTTAGTCCTATATGTTGATGATATTTTGCTTGCTGCAAATGACATGGGTATGTTACATGATGTGAAGAAGTATCTCTCTAAGAATTTTGAAATGAAAGATATGGGTGAGGCATCATATGTGATCGGGATAGAAATATTTTGAGATAGATCACAAGGAATATTAAGCTTGTCTCAGAAAGGATATATCAATAAGATCTTAGAGAGATATAAAATGGAAAAATGCTATGCAGGAATAGCTCCAATTCAGAAGGGGGACAAGTTCAGTAAAATGCAATGTCCTAAAAATGAATTGGAGCGTAAAGAAATGGAAAGAATTCCCTATGCATCAGTGGTTGGGAGTTTAAACTACATTCAGACATGTACTCGACCCGATATCAACTTTGTTGTTGGAATGTTGGGTCGATATCAAAGTAATCCCGGAATGGACCACTGGAAAGCTGCAAAGAAGGTTCTCAGGTACTTGCAAGGCACCAAAGAGCACATGCTTACATTTAGGAGATCTGATCAGCTAGAAGTCATTGTATATTCAGATTCAGACTATGCCGGATGCGTTGATAGCAGAAAGTCAACATTTGGCTACTTGTTCCTATTAGCTGGGGGAGCAATATCATGGAAGAGTGGAAAGCAGTCTGTCATTGCTACTTCCACTATGGAGGCTGAATTTGTGGCATGCTTTGAGGCCACAATTCATGCATTATGGCTGCGGAACTTTATCTCAGGGCTTCGAATTGTCGACACTATAACCAAGCCGCTGAGAATTTACTGCGATAATTCTGCAGCAGTTTTCTTTTCAAAGAACGACAAGTACTCGAAAGGTGCTAGCTAAGCACATGGAGTTAAAGTACTTATCTGTCAAAGAAGAAGTTCAGAAACAGAGAGTGTCAGTTGAGCACATAAGGACGGACATGATGGTAGCGGATCCGCTAACTAAAGGTTTACCACCCAAGGCGTTTAATGGCCATGTAGAGCGTATGGGTATTATAGATAAGACTTTGCTATTTTAGTTATGGAATGCTCATTATGTAATTGACACAGAGAATTCACTTAAAGATTATGTTTCTGATATATTAATTATGTTATCATTAAAGTATGTGTATACACTTATGGTTTGTAGATAACATATTGTTTGGTTTGAAAAATAAATGTTCTTCTCATATAAGGATTTATATAAATTGGAATTGATTTGTGATACATGGAAGGGACTATGTGGTTTAATGGCATACAACCGCCATGATTCGATCAATTCAAATTTTAGTAAAGATCAAATGAACTTGATGTAAAAGTGCACATTAAATTTATTAAGCCCTTAAGTTGATACAAAGGTCAAGTGGGAGAATGTAAGAATATTTTATATTCTATGTGACCTGTATCTATCTATCGGTTTAATATAAAGTTCAAGTTCATATTAATGTTTTATATTCTAATATAAAAGTCGATACCGTGATGGATCGGTTTCGAATAATGAGTTAGAATATGGGTGTATTGATAACCCTCCTACTTTACCTTATAGTTATAAAAGTCCTTAATCTCATGATATACATATATGTTATATATATTAAATAGTAATATA
>MU107787.1:5676-20813 GCA_012274485.2 Sinapis alba | reverse complement strand
TATGAAAGAATCAGCTATCCAAGAGCTGAAAACAGAGCCATCTAAGATAAGTAAAGAACGTGAGATAGAAAATGATTTTTCTCTTTTCTCTTCTCAATTTGAACTTTTTATCAGTAGTGCTTGTGATGAACTAACCTGTATTGAACCGGTGCAATCGAGTAGCCTTGATCCAGTATCTTGATATGGTTAATTATGTGCCTGAAATGTTTGTTATGGTTAGTTCCAGTGATGTAAAACTTTTTGGTCTGGAAAAAGTAAAAGAATTTTGTGTTTCAAACTCTGTTTTTGATAACATGATTAATTCTTCTAAAGTGTTTGAACTTGATAAACTCTCTGATCAAAAACATTTTCAGTGTGTTAATGACATTTATTTTGATCATATTTTGAGTCTTGAGCAGTTTATGAAACATAACAAAAGCTTTGATCATCCTGAAAAGTCATTAGAACAAGTTCTACAACAGCCTCTTTTCTGTTCTAGAAAATTGTTTGACTCATTTGTTTTCAAAGAAAATGGCTTTGTTCTGAATTTTTCTAAGCCTAAACTAGACCATGGTGATTTGTTTGCATCTGATTATGCCCTGAACGAATCTAGGAAGTTGCAGGAACTGAAAGCACTTAGGGCTGAAACCGAGTTTGTTCTTGATTCTGATTTGAAACTTGCTAGTTTATTTTCTGAAACTGGAAATCTTGGCATGTTTTGAGATCACACATTGGGAATAATTTTTTTCTAAGCTTTGATGATATTCTGGTTTATAACACTTTCTTTGATAAGCATGCTGAGCCTTGGTTAAGTAATTCTCAGTTTGAACTTGATTTTTTTTTGTTCTGAATCTGAAAAACCTGTGTCTGTTTGGAAGTTTTTCTTTAGGAACTATGCTACCACGTGCCTTGTAACCATTCTGGCTTACAACACTTACTTTGATAGACAGTTTGAAAGTCTGAAACAAGTGAAAAATGTTCTCTGAAAGAAACTCTTTATTATTGATCAGATTAAGAACATGTCTTGCACATATAACACTGGATATGCAGGCTTTGTTTAAAGTTTCCAGGAAAAGCAGGATCTGTCCCAAAGGAGTGCGAAGGACAAGAGCAGAGACCATGCTTATCAGCCAGATATTTGGAGATGGAAGTACTTGAGGAAAATGGATTCAAAACTCCAAGGAAGTTTCTGTCCAAAACCTTATTTTGATGTTGCTTTCATGCTTATTTTCTTGATAATTTGTCTTGCTTCTTACTTGTTTTCTTTTGATGTAGGAGATACAGATTTGAGGACAAATCTTTTCAATGGAGGAGGGGATGATGCAACCATTGTTGAATCAGCTGACTATGCAACAAAGGATACACCGAGATGGCTGAATGGAAGACTTGAAGATGAATCTAAGGTTGAAATGGAGCATGCTGAGCCCAAGAGAAGATCATAAACCAAGAAATTGAAGGAAGCAATGGATTGCTTGGTTTAGTATGAGCGAGAACAAAACCATGTCGAAATTCAAGTCAAGGAGTCAGCCAAAATAAATAATTATTCAGTTTTCAAGACAAATTTAATTTTAATTAAGTTTTTCTAATTTTTCTACTATTTTAGAACTTTTCAATTTCTTCTTCTCTACTTAAACTCTCTTTTATTTTCAGAAATATTATTCACTCTTTTTATTAAAAAAACTCTCTCTAAAATCTGTGAATCTCTTGTTCATCATCTGAACATTGAATCTGCATAGAGTTCATTCTCTGATTGCAAAATCTTGTCTTTGATCAGACCCAGAGTTCATTATCTTGATCTAGGCAATTCTACACAAGATCTGATCAATCCATAGATCATTTCTGAAGAACCCCCAATCAATCATCAACCATCTTCATCAGATTTATTCCTTTATCTCTCAAACCAGAAGATCATTCTTCATAGAATCAGGGACAAAAAGGATCTCATCATAAGGGATTCATCAAGTGGTATCAGAGCAGATTTGAAAGCTCTTGATGTGGGTTTAAATCTGACACTCTCAAAAATCAGGGTTTGATTCTCAAGCTTTTGATTTCTTCTCTTTGTTTTTGGGAATCTGATTTCTATTATATGCAATAACATCAATTCTGGGCTTGTTTTGAGTTTTGATCAGTTTGTGAAACATAATAGAAGCCTTGATCACCATGAAAATAAACACTTTTGTATTTGTAGAGTGTGAATCTAAATCTGAGAGAAAGAGATTAAGAGAATAGAGAGAATAGAGAGAATAGAGAGAGTAGAGAGAATATAAACTCAATACTTCATTAATTGATTCAGATGAGAGGTTACAAGTTATAAAGGGATTACAATCATGTCTAGGTTCAATGAATTCAACCTAGACATACAAGCATGTGAGGTCAATACAAATACTTGGCTGAGAGGCTCCACATGCTTGGACAGGCTGGAAAGTAGCTCTTCCTTTCCAGCTGTGGTCTCACCTTATCCTCCCACCTTATCCAGACTGCTTGGGCGATTTTGTCCTATCCAGATTGGATAAATGCAAGGTAACTTCTCATCTTGACATAGTTACCTTCATCCATAGTTATTGTGGTAACTTTCCAAAGTTACTGTGGTAACTTTGGAGCTACTGTCTCAATCTCACCCCTTCTCTTCTATAACTGATCCCTGAACCTCCAAGACTCCATCTCTTCATTACCTTCCTCTCAACAGAAAAAATAATAGAGCTTGATCTGCAAAAACCTGATTTCAGTTTCAGTAAATCTTGTGATTCATTTGGTTACTTTAAAGATAGTGACTTTGATCTGAGTTTTTCGGGACATGAACTGATCAGTAATGATTTGTTTTCTTCCACACGTGTCTGGAAAGACCTTATGGTTAGGAATTTGCAGAAAACAAAATCACTTAGAGCTAAAACCGGTTTTATTTGTGATTCTGTTTTTAAACTTGCTCATGTTTGTTCTGAAACTAATAAATCTTGGTTTGTTTTGAGATCATTGTTTGAGAGTTGTGTTGTTTTGAGCTTTGATGATATTCTGGTTTACAATACATTCTTTGAAAAACATGTTGTTCAAACATGTTGAGCCCCTGATAAGTGATTCTCAAATTGAGCTTAATCATGTGTCTTCTGATTTTGAGAAAGTTAGGCACAAATTGAGGTTGTTCTATGTTATTGAGTGTCTTGATACCATTCTGGTTTACAATACTTACTTTGATGTGTATCTTAAAAGTCTGAAACAAGTGCAACATGTTCTCAGAAAGAAATGCTTGGTTATCGATCAGATTAAGAACATGTTTTTTCTATATGACACTGGATTTCTAGTCTTTGTTTTGAGTATCCAGGAACAGCAGGATCAGTCTCAGAGGGTTGCAAGGAACCATAGCAAATGAAAATATTATAAGCCTGAGATTTGGAGATGGAAGTACTTGAGAAAAATGGATTCAAAACTCCAAGGAAGTTTCTGTCCAAAACCTTACATTGATGTTACTTTCATGCTTATTTTCTTGATCATTTGTCTCGCTTCTTACTTGTTTCTTTTTGATGTAGGAGACACATATTTGAGGACAAATATTTTTAAAGGAGGAGGGGATGATGCAACCCTGACTGAACCAGTTTCTGATTCGAATCTAGAAGAGGTAGATGAGATGAACCAGCTGAGTGACACTGAAGAGGAGCAGGATGAGATGAACCAGCTGAGTGATGATATTGGCATGATGGATCAGTCTGGAAGGGAAGTAATTCAGCCCAACTCTTTTGTTGCATCAGATGGCCCTTTTTCAGCCCAAAAGAAGATCAAATACACAAGTTGTGGATCCATTCTCTCTTTCTGAATGGTCAGCCACGAAAATCAAGTCAATAAATCAACAAAAATAATTATTATTGAGTTTTCAAGACAATTTTGGTTTTGATTAAGTTTTTCTTATTTTTCTACAATTTTAGGACTTTTCAATTTCTTCTTCTCTACTTAAACTCTCTTTTGTTTTCAGAAATATTATTCACTCTTTTTATTAAAAAATCTCTCTCTAAAATCTGTGAATCTCTTGTTCATCATCTGAACATTGAATCTGCATAGAGTTCATTCTCTGATTGCAAAATCTTGTCTTTGATCAGACCCAGAGTTCATTCTCTTGATCTAGGCAATTCTACACAAGATCTGATCAATCCATAGATCATTTCTGAAGAACCCCAATCAATCATCAACCATCTTCATCAAATTCATTCCTTTATCTCTCAAACCAGAAGATCATCCTTCATAGAATCAGGGAAAAAAGGATCTCATCATAAGGGATTCATCACAAAGCTCCTTAGCACTCTCACAATATGAGTAAGCCTCCATAATAGGAACAGCAAGTGAGCTTTGGAGAATAGACAAGACCAGTAGGTCTTCTTGCTTCCATTTGTCTCCACTGTCAACTCTGGAGCCAGTTTTCTTTGAGGCTGCTTGTGTACAACGATCCCACAAGCCTTGTCCTCCAAGTGATGTCTTCACAAGTCTGGACCAGAGAAGGTAGTTAGACCTCTTGAGTACCACTGGAATCACTATGCTTCTTGTTTTCTCCATCTTGGAGAGTTTTGGACCAGTGAACAATAGAGTATTCCCACTGGTTTGCAAGAGAAACAACTTGAAACTGGACTTTGATGAAGCTTGCTGGACTGAGCTGAAGCTTTCTTGAGTTCCAGAAACTAAAGTCCTCCTTTATCTTGAGTTCTGGTGAGTCTATTCCCTCCTTGATGAATCCCTTGTGAGGAGATCCTTTTTGTCCCTGATTCTATGAAGGATGATCTCCTGGTTTGAGAGAGATTTGGGTTGATTTCAGTGATGATGGATGTTTTGAATGGATGATCTTCAGAGATGATCTATGGAATGATCAAATCTTGTGTAGAATTGTCTAGATCAAGAGAATGAACTCTGTTTTTGATCAAAGACAGGTTGCTTGCAGAGAATGAACTCCTAGCAATCTATGTTCAAGGATGAACAAAGGATTCACAGATTTTAGAGAGAGTTTTTGATATAAAAAGGTGAATAATAGTTTCTGAAACAAAAGAGAGTTTAAGTAGAGAAGAAAAAATTGAAAAGTCCTAAAATTGTAGAAAAATAAGAAAAACTTATTTAAATCTAAAATTGTCTTGAAAACTGAATAATTATTTATTTTGGATGATTCCTTGACTTGAATTTCGACCTGGTTTGGTTCTGGCTCATACTAAACCAAGCAAGCCATTGCTTCCTTCAATTTCTTGGTTTATGATCTTCTCTTGGGCTGAGAAAAGTTCAAACTCGTCCATGAGTCTGATCACATCTTTTACAGCTTGTTTGATATGTTCTTCATTGTAACTTGAGTGAGAAATAAGCTCAGCATGCTCCATTCCAACCTTAGATTCATCTTCAAGTCTTCCATTCAGCCATCCCGGTTTATCCTTTGTTGAATAGTCAGCTGGTTCAACCATGGTTGCATGACCCTAAGCTCTATAGGAAGCTTGTTGGTAAGCTAATCTACTTGACCATTACACGGCCTGATATATGTTTTGCTGTGAACCAGGTGAGCCAGCACATGCAAGTTCCAAAGGAGCACCATTGGCGCATGGTGGAAAGGCTGCTCATGTATCTGAATGGATCACCGGATCAAGGAGTATGGATGGGGTGTAATGGGAGCAGTGAAGTGGTTGGGTATTGTGATGCAGATTGGTCAGGAGATAGAGCTGACAGGAGGTCCACTACTGGCTATTGTACATTCATTGGAGGGAACTTGGTTACTTGGAAGAGTAAGAAGCAGAAGGTGGTGTCTTGTAGCAGTGCTGAAGCTGAGTATAGAGCCATGCTGAAGCTTACAAATGAACTGGTTTGGATCAAGGGAATCCTGAAGCATGTGGGGATTGAGCAGTCTACTCCAATGACCATGCATTGTGACAACCAAGCAGCCATCCACATTGCCTCCAACTCAGTGTTCCATGAGAGGACCAAACACATTGAGGTCGATTGTCACAAGGTGAGGCAGATGATTGTGCTTGGTGTGATCTTGCCTTGTTATACTAGGAGTGAGGATCAGTTGGCAGATGTCTTTACCAAGGACGCAAGACAAAAGACAATGGAGTCCATTCATATCAGACTTAGGCTCATTGATCTAGCTAGAAGGAGCTAAACCCCTTGGTCATGAGATCTTCACTCTTTTTCCCTCATCAAAGTTTTGTCCCAATGGGTTTTCTTTGGTGAGGTTTTTAATGAGGGAGATCTCATGGCTTCCAAGCTTGACCCACTTACTTTGTCAAGCTTGAGGGGGAGTGTTGAGATGAGTGGAGTTGAATAAGGTATAGAGAAGGCATGGGAGAAGGGTTTATGAAGAGATGAAGTAAAGGAAGGCTTGTGCAAGAATAGGGTAAGTGGTACGGATGGTACGGACCGTACGGACAGCCGTACGGACCACTCACCCAATTCACTTTGGGAATCATCATTTGATCACATTTGGGGTTGGGCAAAAATAGGGTAATGTGTACGGACATGCCCTTGTCCGTACAGCATTGTTACCGTGGGTAAAAAGGAAGTGGTTACTCTTACCTTGTGCTGAAGCCTCTTTGCAAGAAGGAAGCTTAGGACCCGGACCGTTTGTGGATAAGGGGTGGAACGCGCCTTGACCAGGCTGGCATAGCTGGAAAGGCAAGAAGGATCTTGACCAAGATGCCTTATGCCACAAACGTGTGGATCACCTCATTGGATAGTTCAAATGAGACGCTCCCTCCTTGGTTGACTACACATGCTTCTCCTTTAGCTTGGTTTCGAAAACCCTTGTACCCTTTCTCTATATATTGTAACTCATATGATTAATGATATACACACTGGTTTTGAGTCTCTCTTTCTAGTCTCTTGCAACAATGGTTCCATTCTAGTCTTTCAAACTCTCTAATCTTCTCATTTCTTTGTTTAGTCTCTTTCAAATCTCTCTCTTTTACTCTGATTGTATCAAGATCATAAAGATCTTATTCAAAACTCCTTGATTACTTGTTGTGCAATCCTTTTGAAATCATCTTGAAACAGCTGGCTGTGCAAATAATCAAGTTCTGCTTGTTGTTTCTGAGACTTCTTTATGGGATCACGACCAAAGCAAGCACCTTTCTCTACTCTGTCATATCTAGGATGTTCTCTGCTCCTCCTAATTGGTTCCTCTTGACTCCCTGGTTGTGCCTTTTCCTGCACAAAATCAGAATGGTTAAAAACCGAATTTTCTTTTCTTATCAATCTCTGTCTTTTTCCAGCAAACTCTTTGTGGAAGAACTGAATTGATCATGATGTGTGGTCCTCCTGTTAATCTTTTCCAGTGACCTCCTAGATAGTATCCTTTCCTGCTCATAACCAGACTCATCAATAGCATATGAATCTCTTTTTCTCATAGATTTTTCTCTTCTTTCCAAGGCTGCTTTTGTAGCAGAGTCAAACAGGTTGTAATCTAACTTCTTTTCAGAACATCTCCTTCTGCCATTTCTTCCTCCATACATGGCTTCCTATTAAGAAACTCAACAAGAAAATTTAGCACATATATGAATAGCCTAAGCCTCTCTTCTCTCAAGTGTTTCTCTCTGATTTTTTGTGAGTTGTTTTTTTTTGTGAATCCAGTAACTCAGCAACAAACAAAGATCAAGCTTTTAGAGATCAAGTCCCCAACCCCAAAACAGAAGAAAGAGATAGAAAGATTGCAAGATTTTTGTTTGCAAGAGGCATTACCACCAGGACTGAATTTCTCTTCAGCCAAGTTGGATTTCTCTTCAACTTTTCAAGATTCTTTTTTTTTTCTTTTTTTAATCTGGTTGGCCCTCTTGCAGATTATACAGATAGAAAGATAAGAACTTTATAAGAAAATTGCAGAGAAAAAGAAATCAGATTCCCAAAAACAAAGAATAAGAAATCAAACCCAGATTTTTTTTAGAGTTTCAGATTTAAACCCATATCAAGAGCCTTCAAATCTGCTCTGATACCACTTGATGAATCCCTTGTGAGGAGATCCTTTTTGTCCCTGATTCTATGAAGGATGATCTCCTGGTTTGAAAGAGATTTGGGTTGATTTCAGTGATGATGGATGTTTTGAATGGATGATCTTCAGACAGGTTGATCAAAGACAGGTTGCTTGCAGAGAATGAACTCCTAGCAACCTATGTTCAAGGATGAACAAAGGATTCACAGATTTTAGAGAGAGTTTTTGATATAAAAAATGTGAATAATAGTTTCTGAAACAAAAGAGAGTTTAAGTAGAGAAGAAGAAATTGAAAAGTCCTAAAATTGTAGAAAAATTAGAAAAACTTAATTAAATCTAAAATTGTCTTGAAAACTGAATAATTATTTATTTTGGATGATTCCTTGACTTGAATTTCGACCAGGTTTGGTTTTGGCTCATACTAAACCAAGCAAGCCATTGCTTCCTTCAATTTCTTGGTTTAAGATCTTCTATTGGGCTGAGAAAAGTTCAAACTCGTCCATGAGTCTGATCACATCTTTTACAGCTTGTTTGACATGTTCTTCATTGTAACTTGAGTGAGAAATAAGGTCAGCATGCTCCATTCCAACCTTAGATTCATCTTCAAGTCTTCCATTCAGCCATCCCGGTTTATCCTTTGTTGAATAGTCAGCTGGTTCAACCATGGTTGCATCACTCCTGGAAAAGCTTTGGACCAAAAGATACAAGGATGAACAAAAACAGAATTTTCAAGAGAGATATGAACAGAAAATGGTTTGCGGAAGTGTTTTTGGTTTTCAGGAGCTTGAGAGCTCTGATACCATGTGAGAATAGACAGAATAGGGTGTGAGAGTAAAGGAGAAACAGAGTATGGGCGTGTGAAGTGATGAACAGAGTGAGAGATTGAGAGATTTATGTGAGAATCAAAAAGAAGTCAGTGAAGAGTATAAGAGTATGAGAGTGTTCTTGAGTATCGAAGAGAGTGAGTTCGTGTGTAGTAAGAGAGAATAGAGAGGATGAGAGTCTAAGAGAGTATGCAACCAGAGAATAATGAAGAAAGTGAACTCCTTTTTGCTTAGAGGTTTCAGAATACACATGGAGTGGCTTTATAGCCAAATTACAAGTTGCAAGAGATTAAACAATTGTTAAAGTACAGATTTATAGCCAAATTACAAGTTGCAAGAGATTAAACAATTGTTAAAGTACAGATTTACTAAATAATATTATTGTAGGGTTTCTGATGGAGCCAGGAGGATGCAGCCAAGGTGAATCTCGACCAGAGGGAGGGAGAGTGACAGGAGAGAGAGATGGGCACAGTCTGGTTGAGTGAAAGTGACAGCATGCTCATCCTCTTATGCACATGTGACTTTTATCTTAATTAATTCTCCAACTTGCCTGATCTCTCTCCAATGTTCTGATCTCTCTTTTAAACTTCAAATCTGCTTCAGAAGACTATGCTGGACGAGTTCCCCACGTAGCTTTCCTTCCAAGACACTTTAGGTTAAGTTTTGGTTACTTGCAAGCCAAGACTGTACGAACAGATTCAAATCTGCTTGTTCTGGATTTTCTTGCTCTTGATGCTTGTACTCTGCATCAACTCCAGCTTAATATATTCTTCACTCCAACAGATTCATTCTAGTTTGATTAGAAGCTTGAAGAACTTGCCATATGTGCAAACAGGCTAAACATGGATATCCTGATTAGAAAGTAGAATAACTTCTTAAACATAACTCCTTTGGGATTTATTAAAATTCATGGATACTCTCCACTGAATAATGGTTCCAAATCAACCTTCTTACATAGTGATTCATCCTGGTTTGATTAGGAGCTTGAAGAACTTGCCATATGTCCAAACATGCTAAACATGGATATCCTGATTAGAAAGTGGAATAACTTCTTAAACATAACTCCTTTGGGATTTATTAAACTTCATGGATACTATCCACTGAATAATGGTTCCAAATCAATCTTCTTACATAGTGAGTCATCCTGGTTTGATTAGGAGCTTGAAGAACTTGCCATATGTCCAAACAGGCTAAACATGGATATGTTGATTAGAAAGTGGAATAACTTCTTAAACATAATTCCTTTGGGATTTATTAAACTTCATGGATACTCTCCACTGAATAAAAGTTTCAAATCAATCTTCTTACATAGTGATTCATCCTGGTTTGATTAGGATCTTGAAGAACTTGCCATATGTCCAAACAGTTTAAACATGGATATCCTGATTAGAAAGTGGAATAACTTCTTAAACATAACTCCTTTGGGATTTATTTAACTTCATGGATACTCTCCACTGAATAATGGTTCCAAATCAAGCTTCTTACATAGTAATTCATCATGTTTGATTAGAAGCTTGCAGAACTTGCCATATGTCCAAACAGGCTAAACATGGATATCCTGATTAGAAAGTGGAATAACTTCTTAAACATAAATCCTTTGGGATTTATTTAAATTCATGGATACTAGCCACTGAATAATGGTTCCAAATCAAGCTTCTTACATAGTGATCATCCTGGTTTGATTAGAAGCTTAAAGAACTTACCATATGTCCAAATATGCTAAACATGGATATCCTGATTAGAAAGTGGAATAACTTCTTTAACATAAATCCTTTGGGATTTATTCAACTTCATGGATACTATATCCACTGAATAATGGTTCCAAATAAAGATTCTTACATAGTAATTCGTCCTGGTTTGATTAGAAGCTTGCAGAACTTGCCATATGTCCAAAGAGGGTAAACATGGATATCCTGATTAGAAAGTGGAATAACTTCTTAAACATAAATCCTTTGGGATTTATTCAACTTCAAGGATTCTCTCCACTGAATAACGGTTCCAAATAAATCTTCTTACATTGTCATTCATCCTTGTTTGATTAGGAGCTTGAAGAACTTGCCATATGTCCAAACAGGCTAAACATGGATATCCTGGTTACAAAGTGGAATAACTTCTTTGGGATTTATTCAACTTCATGGATACTCTCCACTGAATAATGGTTCCAAATCAAGCTTCTTACATAGTTATTCATCCAGGTTTGATTAGAAGCTTGAAGAACTTGCCATATGACCAAACAAGCTAAACATGGATATCCTGATTAGAAAGTAGAATAAGTTATTCAACATAACTCCTATGGGATTTATTCATATTCATGAAAGACTCTCCATTGAATAATGGTTTCAAATCAAGCTTTTTACATAGTGATTCATCCTGGTTTGATTAGAAGCTTGAAGAACTTGCCATATGTCCAAACAAGCTAAATAAGGATATCCTAATTAAAAAGTGGAAGAACTTCTTTTACATAAATCCTTTGGGATTTATGTAAACTTTATGGATACTATCCACTGAATAATGGTTCCAAATCAAGATTCTTACATAGTAATTCATCCTGGTTTGATTAGAAGCTTGCAGAACTTGCCATATGTCCAAAGAGGCTAAACATGGATATCCTGATTAGAAAGTGGAATAACTTCTTAAACATAAATCATTTGGGATTTATTCAACTTCATGGATACTCTCCACTGAATAATGGTTTCAAATAAATCTTCTTACATAGTGATTCATCCTGGTTTGATTAGAAGCTTGAAGAACTTGCCATATGTCAAAACAGGCTAAACATGGATATCCTGATTATAAAGTGGAATAACTTCTTAAACATAAATCCTTTGGTATTTATTCAACTTCAAGGATTCTCTCCACTGAATAATGGTTCCAAATAAATATTCTTACATAGTGATTCATCCTGGTTTGATTAGGAGCTTGAAGAACATGACATATGTCCAAACAGGCTAAACATGGATATCCTGATTAGGAAGTGGAATAACTTCTTAAACATAACTCCTTTGGGATCGGTTCAACTTCATGGATACTCTCCACTGAATAATGGTTCCAAATCAAGCTTCTTACATAGTGATTCATCCGGGTTTGATTAGAAGCTTGATGGACTTGCCATATGTCCAAACATGCTAAACATGGATATCCTGATTAGAAAGTGGAATAAGTTTTTCAACATAACTCCGATGAAATTTATTCAACTTCATGAAAGACTCTCCATTGATTAATGATTCCAAATCAAGCTTTTTACATAGTGATTCATCCTGGTTTGATTAGAAGCTTCAAGAACTTGCCATATGTCCAAACAGGCTAAACATGGATATTCTGGTTAGAAAGTGGAATAACTTCTTAAACATAACTCCTTTGGGATTGATTCAAGTTCAAGGATACTCTCCACTGAATAATGGTTCCAGATCAAGCTTCTTACATAGTGATTCATCTTTGTTTGTTTAGAAGCATGAAGAACTTGCCATATGTCCAAACAAGCTAAACATGGATATCCTAATTAGAAAGTGGAATAACTTCTTAAACATAACTCCTTTGGGATTGATTCAACTTCATGGATACTCTCCACTGAATAATGGTTCCAGATTAACCTTCTTACATAGTGATTCATTTTGGTTTGTTTAGAAGCATGAAGAACTTGCAATATGTCCAAACATGCTAAACATGGATATCCTGATTAGAAAGTAGAATAACTTCTTCAACATAACTCCTATGGGATTTATTCAACTTCATGAAAGACTCTCCATTTATTAATGGTTCCAAATAAAGTTTTTACATAGTGATTCATCCTTGTTTAGTTAGAAGCTTGAAGAACCTGCCATATGTCCAAACATGCTAAACATGGATATCCTGATTAGAAAGTGGAATAACTTCTTAAACATAACTCCTTTGGGATTTATTCAACTTAATGGATACTCTCCACTGAATAATGGTTCCAAATCAATCTTTGTACATAGTCACTCATCCTGGTTTGATTAGGAGCTTGAAGAACTTGCCATATGTCCAAACAGGCTAAACAAGGATATCCTGTTTAGAAAGTGGAATAACTTCCTAAACAAAACTCCTTTGGGATTTATTCAACTTCATGGATACTCTCCACTGAATAATGGTTCCAAATCAAGCTTCTTACATAGTTATTCATCCGGGTTTGATTAGAAGCTTGAAGAACTTGCCATATGTCCAAACAGGATAAACATGGATATCCTGATTAGAAAGTAGAATAAGTTATTCAACATAACTCCTATGGGATTTATTCATATTCATGAAAGACTCTTCATTGAATAATGGTTCCAAATCAAGCTTTTTACATAGTGATTCATCCTGGTTTGATTAGAAGCTTGAAGAACTTGCCAAATGTCCAAACATGCTAACATGGATATCCTGATTAGAAAGTGGAATAACTTCCTAAACATAACTCCTATGGGATTTATTTAACATCATGAAAGACTCTCCATTGATTAAAGGTTGCAAATCAAGCTTTTTACATAGTGATTCATTCTGGTTTGATTAGAAGCTTGAAGAACTTGCCATATGTCCAAACAGGCTAAACATGGATATCCTGATTAGAAAGTGGAATAACTTCTTAAACAAAACTCCTTTGGGATTTATTCAACTTCATGGATAATCTCCACTGAATAATGGTTCCAAATAAATCTTCTTACATAGTGATTCATTCGGGTTTGATTAGGAGCTTAAAGAACTTGCCATATGTCCAAACAAGCTAAACATGGATATCCTCATTAGAAAGTGGAATAACTTCTTAAACATAATTCCTTTGGGATTTATTTAAATTCATGGATACTCTCCACTGAATAATGGTTCCAAATCAATCTTTTTACATAGTGATTCATTCTGGTTTGATTAGAAGCTTGAAGAACTTGACATATGTCCAAACATGCTAAACATGGATATCCTGATTAGAAAGTGGAATAACTTATTAAACATTACTCCTTTGGGATTTATTTAAATTCATGGATACTCTCCACTGATCAATGGTTCCAAATCAATCTTTTTACATAGTGATTCAACCTGGTTTGATGAGGAGCTTGAAGAACTTGCCATATGTCCAAACAGGCTAAACATGGATATCCTGATTAGAAAGTGGACTAACTTCTTAAGCATAACTCCTTTGGGATTTATTCAAATTCATGGATACTCTCCACTGAATAATGGTTCCAAATCAACCTTCTTACATAGTGATTCATCAGGGTTTGATTAGAAGCTTGAAGAACTTGTCATGTCCAAACATGCTAAACATGGATATCCTGATTCGAAAATGGAATAACTTCTTAAACATAACTCCTATGGGATTTATTTAACTTCATGAAAGACTCTGCATTGATTAATGGTTGCAAATCAAGATTTTTACATAGTGATTCATCCTGGTTTGATTAGAAGCTTGAAGAACTTGCCATATGTCCAAACAGGTTAAACATGGATATCCTGATTAGAAAGTGGAATAACTTCTTAAACAAAACTCCTTTGGGATTTATTCAACTTCATGGATACTCTCCACTGAATAATGGTTCCAAATAAATCTTCTTACATTGTGATTCATCCTGGTTTGATTAGGAGCTTGAAGAACTTGCCATATGTCTAAACAGGCTAAACATGGATATCCTCATTAGAAAGTGGAATAACTTATTCAACATAACTCCTATTGGATTTATTCAACTTCATGAAAGACTCTCCATTTATTAAAGGTTCCAAATAAAGTTTTTACATAGTGATTCATCCTGGTTTGATTAGAAGCTTGAAGAACTTGCCATATGTCCAAACAGGCTAAACATGGATATCCTGATTAGAAAGTGGAATAACTTCTTAAACATAATTCGTTTGGGATTTATTAAACTTCATGGATACTCTCCACTGAATAATTGTTCCAAATCAATCTTCTTACATAGTATTCATCCTGGTTTGATGAGAATCTTGAAGAACTTGCCATATGTCCAAACAGGCTAAACATGGATATCCTTAGTAGAAAGTGGAATAACTTATTCAGCATAACTCCTATGGGATTTATTCAACTTCATGAAAGACTCTCCATTGATTAATGGTTCCAAATAAAGTTTTCACTTAGTGATTTATCCTTGTTTAGTTAGAATCATGAAGAACTTGCCATATGTCCAAACATGCTAAACGTGGATATCATGATTAGAAAGTGGAATAACTTCTTAAACATAACTCCTATGTGATTTATTTAACTTCATGAAAGACTCTTCACTTAATAATTGTTCCAAATCAATCTTCTTACATAGTGATTCATCCTGGTTTGATTAGAAGCTTGAAGAACTTGCCATATGTCTAAACAGGCTAAACATGGATATTCTGATAAAGAAAGTGGAATAACTTCTTAAACATAACTCCTTTGGGATTATTCAACTTCATGGATACTCTCCACT
>MU107785.1:0-40310 GCA_012274485.2 Sinapis alba | reverse complement strand
ACTCTTCACTCTCTCTGCTCGAACTCACTGCTTTATTTGATTATTTATTAATCTAATTCCATTTGATTGTTTAGATCCGTTTCCTATATCGTCACTATCGTGCTTTCTGCTTCTTTGTGGTTTTTTTTCTCTCTCTGTGTGTTTGTGTTAACAATGGATGCAGGTATGAACACATCTTCGCACTTGAAGGCTCAAGCTCGTTGCCCTCTTCAAGAACACTTCCTTCCCAGGAAAAACTCCAAGGAAAATGTGCGTTATGGTTTCTAATTGCGAATTAGGGTTTCTAATGTAGAATAAGGGTTCCTAATTGCAGAATGTTTATCTTGATTTAGATATATTATAAGATCAATGATATTGATTTGGTTTTGTGTCTTACCAGCTTGACAGATTCATACCCAACAGATCAGCCATGGATTTCGACTATGCCCACTACGCACTTACTGAAGGAAGGAATGGGAAAGATCAAGAAACCGCGGTAAGCTCACCATCCAGAGAGGCCTACAAGAAGCAACTAGCTGAGACCATGAATCAGAATCACACACGGATTCTCGCATTCAGGAACAAACCTCAAGCTCCTGCTGAGTTGCTTCCCACTGATCACTCTGCTTCTCTTCATCAACAACAACCTAAATCCGTAAAGCCTCGTAGACACATTCCTCAGGTGTGTATTAATGCCTTTAAGAGACAAACATTTACATCTACTTGTTGTTGTGTTGATCTGTTTGTTATGTTGTAATAAATAGACTTCTGAGAGGACATTGGATGCACCTGACATTGTGGATGACTTCTACCTCAACTTGCTTGATTGGGGCAGTGCTAATGTTTTAGCCATAGCGTTGGGACACACTGTTTATCTGTGGGATGCTTCTAGTGGTTCCACGTCTGAGCTAGTGACCATTGATGAAGAGAAAGGACCTGTCACAAGCATCAACTGGGCACCTGATGGTCGTCATGTCGCTGTTGGACTCAACAACTCTGAAGTGCAACTTTGGGATTCTGCTTCCAACCGTCAAGTAACTACAAAAAAAAACTCTTCTGTTGAGACATAATGTGTTGTGTACTTAACCTGATGTGTTGTACTTTTTTTTTTTGCTGCAGCTGAGGACATTGAAGGGTGGCCACCAGTCAAGAGTAGGATCATTGGCATGGAACAATCATATTCTGACAACGGGAGGGATGGATGGAAATATTGTCAACAACGACGTACGGATCAGATCACACGTTGTGGAGACTTACAGGGGCCACACTCAAGAGGTTTGTGGGCTCAAGTGGTCAGGATCTGGACAGCAACTAGCGAGTGGTGGCAACGATAATGTTGTACACATATGGGATCGTTCTGTGGCATCTTCAAACTCGACCACGCAGTGGCTTCATAGGCTTGAGGAACATACATCTGCAGTTAAGGCCCTTGCCTGGTGCCCTTTCCAAGCGAACTTGCTAGCGACTGGTGGTGGTGGAGGAGACAGGACGATAAAGTTCTGGAACAGTCACACGGGGGCTTGTTTGAATTCAGTAGACACTGGCTCCCAAGTGTGTTCTTTGTTGTGGAGCAAGAATGAAAGAGAGTTGCTTAGCTCACACGGGTTTACGCAGAATCAGCTTACGTTGTGGCAGTACCCATCTATGGTGAAAATGGCTGAGCTCAATGGTCATACATCAAGAGTTCTATATATGGCCCAGGTAAAGAGAAAAACTTACATCAGTTTATGTTTTATGGTTTGAGTTTTTTCAAGTCTTGAGTTCTGAAACTTGTATTATTTGTTGTCTGTGTTTTTCTACAGAGTCCAGATGGTTGTACCGTAGCTTCAGCAGCAGGAGATGAGACACTGAGGTTTTGGAATGTTTTTGGAGTACCAGAGACCGCCAAGAAACCTGCTCCTAGAGCTGCACATGAGCCATTCTCTCATGTGAGTCGTATTCGTTGAAGAAACTGTGAAAAAGACTAACAAACAACAAGGGAAAGCTACTTGATCAGAGTGATTTAGTAGTAGTACGTACATAGAAAACTATTGTACGTACATAGAAAACTATTGTATCATATTACTTTTTTAGATTTCATTCTTCATGAAATGTATTGACAAAGTGCACACTGTATTTGTTGTATATACCTTGAATAAAACTTCATTCATTTAACACTATGATTCATCCTCGACAAATAACTTGTGCGTTCACATAATCTACTTGTTAACATGATTCCCAACCTTTGGTGATTCAGGTTTTGGAATGATCAGATCTTTCATTAACTGAATAAATCCCACAAGTGTTGTTTACTAGTCAACAACTATAACTTTACTTAACCACCGTTTAACTTTCTGTTTAGTCCTAATTAAAAGTGAAGAGGATCTTTGTTATTTACAAAATAAACCTTACATAGTTTTTCTATTGTCCTAATATAACCCGAAAATTTGCTAATTACCCCGTGAACAAAAGCGTCGTCGTTTTACCGTTAAACCCTAGATCCATCTCTCTCAGCCGCCGCAAAGCACCTCTGCACATTCTCCTCAGTAATCTACCGAGAGCACGAAGAGACAGAGATGGCAAAAGAGATGGAGTCGCCGCAGGAACAGAGCTCATACACCGTTGAGCAGCTCGTCGCCGTCAATCCATTCAACCCTGAGATCTTACCTGATCTCGAAAACTACGTCAACGAGCAGGTTTCATCGCAAACGTATAGTCTTGATGCCAATCTATGCTTGCTTCGTCTTTACCAGGTAGGTACTCTTGTTATCCATTCATAACCATACCTGTCCGAAAGATTCTGTTGTCTCCCTGTCGTTTAACTGGTGTTTTTGTCTGTTTTGTCTGCAGTTTGAGCCTGAGCGTATGAATACTCATGTTGTGGCTCGTATCTTGATCAAGGCTCTTATGGCTATGCCATCTCCAGACTTGAGCCTTTGCCTCTTCTTGATTCCCGAAAGAGTGGTAACGTTTCTTTTACTTGATAATGGTTTGATTTTTACTGAAGCTTGAGTGTCAAGCTTACTTTGTTTGAACCGTGTGTTTCTAGCAAATGGAGGAGCAGTTCAAGGCACTCATTGTTCTCTCGCACTACCTTGAGGTATGTATGCAAACATCAATGCTAGTTTGAGACGTTGAGAGCCTGAAAAAGTGTCACTTGTTTTGCTTTTGTAGACTGGGAGGTTCCAGCAGTTCTGGGATGAATCTGCCAAGAACCGTCACATTCTCGAGACTGTTCCAGGTATTAATCAATTTTCTGGAACTAGATTAGTTACTTAAGAATGTATGTACCAATCGTCTAGTAATGCCAGCCAGCCCCATGAAAGTCACGAGTAGTTTTTTTTATGGTACTATCTATTCATTTTATGATTTGTGTAGATATCTTATATGCTAGAGATTAAATGCAGGTTTTGAGCAAGCTATCCAAGCATATGCAACTCACCTTCTTAGCTTAAGCTACCAAAAGGTTCCAAGATCTGTACTTGCTGAGGTATGATGTTGATTCAGTTCATGACTCTTGACACATGGCTTGCCTTTTCTCAGTAGTTATGAACATTTGACACAGGCTGTTAACATGGATGGTGCATCTCTAGACAAGTTCATTGAGCACCAAGTGGCGAACAGTGGATGGATTGTTGTGAAAGAAGATGGAAGTATCGTCTTCCCACAAAATGAATTTAATCATCCCGAGCTTAAGAAAAACACAGGCGAGAATGTTCCCTTGGAACACATCGCCCGCATCTTCCCCATCCTTGGTTGAACTCTGCAAATTTTCATTTGAGTCTCTGTCTTTCTTGTGATGCAACACTTTAAGACGCTATAATGTGATTTTCTTCGTCCTCTTTTCAATATTTGGGAGAGTTTCCTCAGAACCAAGTAAACCAAGAGTTTGCCATAAATAGATTGATCGACTAGACTTGTTGTAAGAGTATTTGATGCCACAGTTTTACTATATAGGGCTCTTTGAGCTATAAGGTGTTGGTAACAAGCCCTTAATCATTTTCTGCGAATATGTATTCTAGCAATAGCTTCTGAACGGCTCTAGTTTTGTCTGTTTGGAATGGTCTTTGGGTAATGCCAGTTTATGTTTCACCCTTAGCCTGAAGTGGCATATAGCTCTTGCATCAGAAGTAATATAAGGTGCAATTATACGTAGTACAATGCTTCTCTCTTTATTTTTCGTTATTTTGTTTATTACATTTCTGTACATGTCAAATACTCATATTATATATTTTTAATTCTTGGAAATACTTTTTCTTTTTATTTAGGCCTTTGAGTATGTAGTATGATCGATTCTTCTTAAACTGATGACCTAATGGCCCAGTAATACATTTATGTTGTAACAATATTTGCCAAAACCGTAAAAATCACACTCCACAGACTTAAAAGAACAGTATAAGAAAAACACAACAAAAGTTTAAAAAAAATAGAAACTGAAAACAAAAAAAAAGATCCACATTGTAACAGAGAGCCATACTTAGATGTCCAAGCCAGCAGTAAAAGTTACCCCTGTAGAAGGCAGCCAAAGATCTCCTTTAATGAACTGAGAAACGGTGAAATTGTTAGCCTGGTTCGAGTTGTTAAGCACGTGGTAACCAGGCCACTTGACTCGGCTGCTGAGTCCTGAACCAGGCCCGTAGTTCAAGAACTCTCCATAGAAGAGTGTGTTCAAAGCAAAGTCTGCGTTCCACTCAAGCCATCCTTCAGGTCTCACAACGTTGCTCATGTTATTCCTCATGAAAATTGTCCTTGAATATTCCTTCCATGGCCTCCCTAGATACGTGCGTGTCGTGTTTAGGTATGGGACTAAGTCTGCGTCCGCCAAAATGTTGCTGAATTGGATAGAGAATCCTGAATGTGAGCAAAAAGGGTCCAAGTGAGAATCATTACATTGTATATAGTACATGCATTGATTGATTTTGTAATCCGGCTCAGTTATTGATAGAGTGAATAGATCTGCTATTTTTTGAAATCTCTCTTCTGACTAATTATAGTTTGTAAAAGTGTCGTATGAATGAAAAAAAGATAATGATTAGATTCACTATTCTGATATTCAAATTCGATAAAGATAAAATTAAAATAGTAAATTTATTTTATTTCATATTTTTTTATTCGGAAATTTACTTTTCTTTGCCATAATGCTTAAGTTCCTCTTATGAAATGGAATAATATCAGAATTCCCAAGGCTTTAATTAATGAGAACAATTGCTTGGGTACATAGTTTTTTTGTAATGACAAGAAACTATATTTTATTTATGTTGTGACGGACCAAATGTAGGGAATCCACAACCTCTACTAGAACTAGATGTTCAAACTCCTCGTTTAGTATAATGTTTTGGATATAAAAGTGGAATTGAATTGAATTATATATTATACATTATATGATTAATATTTTGATGTGACACTTGGACTTTCCACTTATTCTAAGAATTAACGATATAAACATTAAAATAGTTTCAAGAAGAGTGGCTAATTCAGAAGTGTACCTGAGGGTTGGTTAGGATCTTTACGGCCTTGTGCAGTGATGGTATTCTTTTGGTTAGGGAGTCCTCTCCTAGCCAAAATCTGACAGTTCTGAAACACAACAGTCCCATCACCAAATATAAAATCTACCGTTCCAGTGATGGTGCACTCGCGGTAGAACTGTCGCATGGTGTGCGTGTAGAGTGTATCTTGAAAACCTCTCATGGCACATCTGTAGAACACAGAGAGGTCAGAGTCTGACCTCAGGGCTACGGCCTGATGCTTCTCTGGCCCCGCTGTGTTCTGAAACGTTATATCTCTTGCTAAGAATCCTCTTCCGCTTACAGCTAAAATATGTATCACAAGTTAGGAAAAGAGTTGATAAAAACATTAATATTAACGAAAAAATCATATAAAACGTATTTGTTATACCGAATGTAGCGGACCGGAAAGTGGTCCAACCGTCAATGAAGCTGCGATTACCGGAAATAACGGTGACGTCAATGCCATCACCTAACATAACGAGGTTCCATTTCTTCTTCTTGATCTCAACGTTTTCCAAGTATAAACCCTTTTTAATGTATATGACGAAACGTTTCGAGCTGTACTCAGGAGCTGCCTTAATGGCGTCCATTATCTTTGTGAAGTTGCCCGTCCCGTCTTGTGCTACACTTACGTCGTAACTTACACCGTTTGTTTCAAGGAGTTTCCGGTCGTTGGGTCTGATCCAGTCTGGGAGACGAGGGCTTTCGTCGTCGTCCTGATCAGTGTTTCTTAGTGTTCGGCCAGGTGGAGCCCTTGGTCCTTTACCGATTGGGCCAGGTTTGGAAATTGGTTTTGGTTTCTGATCGGATTGAACTAATGGTAATAACTCCCTAAGCATAGAATATAGTTGATCGAGACTACCTGAAATGAGCCGGAAGTAGAATTAGAAATATTCCTGGTCATATATGATATATATATATATATATTATATGAACTGAACCTAATTAGAAGACGTACTGCATAACAAACCTAGTTCTATACTATTCTCAACGTGGAGCTGGAATACATTTATATGGAAAAAGAATTTCATTAATGTTTAATTTATTTTAACTGTTTATAATATTCACCAGTTAAAATAATATGAAAAGATCATTTCATTAAAAATATATTTGAAAATCACTTTGAAACAGTAGTGAAATAAGTCAAACGGTAATTTCAATAATTAATATTCTGTAATTTTAGGCTGTAACTTGTAATTAATAAAAAGAATATATGAGATTTTTAAAAATACTTTATATAGTTACTATATTGTTATCCAAAACTGAACCAAACATAATAGCAAACCTAGTTTATTATCTGAAATGTGCATGCTTAAAAATTACATATCACTATATTAACTACTCCTTTTGTTCCATATTTTAAGTAGTTTTTGGAAAAAAGGTTTGTTTCAAAATATAAAATATAAGTTGTTTTCACATTTTAATGTAATTTTATATTTAAATATTATGTAATCAATAAAATAATACATGCGTTTTTTATGATTGGTTGGACTTGTACATTAAATGATATTTTTTGAAAAATAACAAATTTCTTAATATTGATGTTTTTAATTAAAACTACTTACATTTAAAAAGAGAGAGGAAGTATTAGTTTCCTTGTTGACAAAAAAACTATTAGTTTACATTTTAGTGACACACACAAATTATATTAATATGATATACGTAATGGAAAAAGTTAATTACCAGCGATAAGAGATTTGACAAGACCCGATGTACCGTCCAAACCTTCCTTGCAAGTGTCTTGGTTGGAGAGAGCAGCACTCAACCATGTCTGTGTGTCCGATCTCACGTTCCCTGTTCCGTTGCCCTTACCTGTTGGTCCCACTCCAAACTCATCACATGTCTTCCTCTTTAATTACTACTACTACTCGTAATTTTTTTTTAGTAAACTACTATTATTCTTGTTTTTCAACACTATCATTTTCATTCACACTTATATTTATTGTGCCATTTTAAAGATGTTGAATCCACGTTCTGTGTCCCTACTACGCACATGCCAGTTACTAGATTGTATATAAGTTATGTCTAATGTCTTCACGTAACATTATCGTCACTTGACATATATGTTTACATTTATTTAAAATTATCCTAACGATGCGAGATGGAAACTTCTAAAATTTTATTGACTAACAGATTCAATCGAATAACTTTTTTTCCAACAACAGTAACAATTATTTCAAAGAAAACATATTTTTTGGCTACTAAGAATTACTTCATCCGTTCCACTAAAATAAATGTTTTAGAAAAAATAAATTGTTTCACAAAGATGTATTTTTATGTTTTCTATACAAAAATTACAAAATTCAAAAAAATTAATTGAATTTATTGAAAAGATTATTGGTTAAAATGCATTAGAATTTGATCATTTCTAAAAACGATGTATGATTAATGCGTTTTTTATAATATGTGTGAAAACACCAAAACATACATTTTTAAGGAACAGATGGAGTATTTGGTAAAAATACTCATATTTTTAACCTTAATATATATATATATATATATATTACTTAAAAAATACTTTTAACCTGCAGATAGAGTATATATAGTGGCAAACTGACAATAAGAATGCATATGATCAAGAACTTAGTTTCAAGACCACCATCTATGATTAACTCTCCCCTCTCTCGAACTAAACCCCAAGAATATTTTGCGTTAGCTGTGTTTGCTAAACTCAGAAGGTTATCTCAATTTTTTCTTTTTTATTCCTGTGTTTTTTTTTAAAAAAAATTATACATATATAAAGGCATTTCAAAAAGAAAATTAGGTTATTAATATATCAGGATGCTTTCTATTACACTGAAGAGGAAGTATCATTTGTAGCTGATCTTCTGAAGGCGAAAGAGTAGAAATATATTTGTTTAAGCTGAATCAACAAAACCGAATAAGAAAATGGGGAATATGCATGTAGAAATTAATATTCTTTGTTGTGGTGCAAAGTTTGTTAAATAAAAGATTTAATAATAATAAACATTATTGTAAGGTTATGAGACGATTCTTATATTACATTCGAAACTCGTCTAAAGATTTTTGCAATAAAATGTCTTAGTTGAATACTACTAGTACAAGGGTAGTGGTCAACGAACCACCTAATACCGTATCGCAATCAATTCCTTGCCGGATTTCAAATTTAATGCAGCAAGTACGAAACTATTTTTCTTTTTGTTTTAAAACAAACTTTCTCAATTCGGCCGTTTTCAATTAAATATGAGAATAAAATGACTTACTATATTATTCCCTCCGTTTGCAAAGAGTGTCGTTTTAGAAAAAAAAATTCGTTACAAAATAAGTGTCGTTTTAGAATTTCAATACATAATTTATTGATTTTTATTTTCCAGTTTAATTTTCTATTGGTTGAAATATGATTAAGTGTATGGGTAATGATGTTTTTCTATAGAAAATATGCAAAATTAAATGTTTTTTAATATGTGTGCAAAAAACTAAAACGACACTTATTATAAAACAGAGAGAGTACCATTTAATAACACCATGTATGATCTGGAGACTTGGAGTCGTGGAGAATCTTACTAGATAAAGTCCCACTTCTAAACCAGTCTAGTTGTACATGTGTGTTGCTTCACAAGAATACTTAAGTATTGTTGTTTTATACACGTTTATAATCGAAAAGACTAGAATCCCATTACAATCGTGTACGTTACATTAACATCAGCTATGTCCCTCTTCTTTGCCTATCTTGCGTAATGGTGAAAATATTGTTTATCACGTAATTTGTTTTTTTACTTATCTAACGGATAGTCTTTAGATGCCTACAAATAATGTTCTACACTAAAAAACTTCTGATTGATAATGTATATACAATAATAATCATGTAAAAGAATATTGGTCAATTTCACGACGTTTTGGATCATTTCGATCGGTATAAACAACCGATTTCAGAAACGTTTTTTTTTTTTGAGAAAAAAGAACGTTCAGGTTCTAAAATCGGTTAATTGTATAAATCAACTAGTTCAGGTAATTAAAAAAAAAAAAATCAGGTAATCTTTCTAAAGCATAGCAAGCAGCTATAAGGGGTGGTCTTGACCATCGCGAATTGAATATTGAATTAGGACTCTAATTTTTTTTAAAAAAATTCACACTGAAAAAATCCCGAAATTTATAAAAGATTTTTTTTTTGTTAAAACTTTACTAAAACAAATTTAGGGACGCCCTATAAACCTATAACGAAGGTCATGTTAGATCCACTTTTTCTTCTAAAGTGGCAATACACATATCTTATATCTATTATCCATTTCTTGTTTTAAAAAACTGTCGGTTGATCCAGTTTGTATATTATGTTTTCGGTTTATAGAAAAAGTTTGTGTTTTCCATAATTGGAGTTAAAAAAGAAACTTGTGCATTTAAAGTTTATAACACTGTAAGGGGTTACTAAAACTAGATAAATAGATATATGCTGTTAATAAGGTACGTACCATGTGGATTCTGAGAAGCAGAGGCAGACCAAATCAGCTCATCTGAAGAAACATCGAGCAGATCGAGACAATCCGAAACCGCATTTTGCAGTCGACGATCCCCACTGAAATCCGCAAACTGAGACAAAATCGAACTCATTTGTCTTATTACTTCCACTATCGTGTCAATAGAGCTCACAAACTCACTTGCTGGAACTTTCAAGTAATCGTATGGCATACTCTCTTCTGATGACACACAAAAACACAGCATCAAGAAGATCAAGAAACCCTTCCACCATGACATTTTTCTCTAGTAGTTTTTTTATTTTTGTTAAAAGATGATTTAACTTATAACTAGATCTTGACTCGCGCGAACGAATAAAATGATTAGATGAAAGAAAGGATATTGGGTGGTTTTGATGAGATTGAAGCTCTTCCGAGTTAGTGGAACCTATAAAAAGAAGGAACGCATTAAATTGCAGCTACCTGTATGTCTACTTCCAAACAGTTAAGTCTACGTAAAATCTTTAATTGGGACTTAACTCTCCATTATCCCAACAAACATAAACTCGTTCTTTCATCGTTGATATTTCTTTTATTTTCAATTGTATTTATGAGATCTCTTAATTATAGCTCAACCGTCCCACACATCTATTATGTTCTCAGACTCGGTCGTATAGTAGCATGGGACCATTTAATTTATCCACAGCCGTATAAAAATCATATAGTACTCCATCCGTTATGTTTGAGTTATGTTTTTTACTAATTTATACATATTAGTACTTTATATATATAGATTAATCATTTAAGCAATGAACATATTACTCATTCAATTCATTGTGTAGATTAAACAGGAAAAAACAATATTATTGTATTGAGAAAGTAAAACACCAATAATTAAATGAAACAAAAGCTTAGTACGTAGTTTATATCATTTAATACAAAGGAGAAATCAAGTAAATGTAGTCATTTATATAAGTATAATATTGACTTGGGATAGTTGTCTGAATAAAATCACAAAACACTAATCTGAGTCTTGAAAAATTAACCTAAAGATCAATAAAGTTGCAACATATATACTACTATTAAGTTTTTTTTTTACAGAAATAATACATTTAAACACTTATATAAAATTTGGCGCTGAAATCAAATGTTTTATGAGCTTAAGCTCATCGCCGACTCTAGCTAGCTAGCATGGCACTACCACTCAATCATTGCCAAATTTGATTATTCCATAAGAAGAAAATACTTTGTGGTGATTATTACTGAATGAATTGTTATGTACGAATACGATAAATATATGCTATCTGAGTTTTGTCATTTCATGGCGATTTTCAGGGCAAATGTTGTATGAGTGGCCTAGCTAGATGGATGGTAAAGATAGACTACAGAATGTCAGAATCCCTTAGACAGGTCCAAAAGTTTTCTAGCTGAGCAATTATGCAGCAAGTTTACTAATTAAAGCGATGGTTACTTTGCAACCATAGAGGGAGAGACAAGGATCATTATAAAGTAAAAACTGATGGAAAAAAGATGGAAGGAAGAATAGTAAAAATGAAGAAGAAGAAAGACGAGTCAATTGAAGATATAATAAAAGGAGTTAAATCTCTTATTTAAGAACCATTTCTTAATTTTTTTTAGTTAAAATTATAAAACGGCTCTTAAATTATGTTAAGAACTCTACGCTAAGACACCCTCAATAAACATAGCCTAAGTCACGTTGACATTGTCACGAAATACTCATTGGGCCATCAAAAAGAACAAGCCCAGTTTCAATGTGGGTTTCTTTGCTCTCCGTTCTTCGTAATTTTATAGTAATCGTAAAAAAGACACCGTCTCAGGACCTCCCTACTGACCAAAACGAACGGGGAAGCAGCAAAAAGAACCAAAAGACTCGAAACTCGAGCTCTGCTGTTTTGTCGTCTTTAGTCTTTACCTTTCCAGTTTCCGCGGATTTTTTCTTTTGTTCCTCTTCTTTCTGGGGTTTGATCAACGACCACTTTGGTTTATCCCATTTTCACCACTATTTTCTCAAACCCTAATTGCTTGCTGCAGCTTGGAGGTAAAAATCTTCAAAGGTGTTAAAAAAATATTTACCTTTTTTTTATCGGATTTTTCTCCTTTTACTAAGATTGAAGATTAGATTGTAATCCTATTAGAGATATACGTCTTTATCTTTATTTAGTATAATTTTTTGTGAGAGATACATTTATTATTAATCACAAGTTTTTGTTTTTCTCAACAAAGCTACGAACCTCTCTCTCTCTCGGTACTTAGGGCTCTACATCACTAATCTAAATTATATTATTAGAGTTTGATCTTCTCTCTTTTTTTTTCCGCAGATTCTGAGTTGGAAGGTGAGGACGATGGAGGAAAGTGAAGGGGATGACTTGAAGAGCATATGGTCATCTAGCGAATCGTACCACAAGCGTGCCAAAGTGTACTTACTCTGCCCTTTCGTTAGCTCTCTTTAACTCCCTTTTACTACTTTGATCACTATTATCTTAGATAGACACGGTTCAAAATTACCCTTTAATTTATTTTTTAAAAACCAAAGTGAACAGATGAGTGTTAGTTTGGTGCTGTCAAACATCTCTTTAAGCTGACATGAAAGTGTTAGTTCTGATATTGCTGATGTTTAATTGCAGTGAGTGCCCCTCTGCTTCCGATGAGAGAACTGTTGCATCTTCTTCTCGGACAGATACTACTGCTATGTTCTGTCAGAATTTCATCTTGAATTACACTGGTCCGAAAGATGATGATAAAGATTTGACTGATGACCTCTTACATGTGGTACACACTCGATGATTTTTTTTTAAGTTAAAATCTTTTTTTCCCTTTGTTTTTAGATTTTCTTTTTTGTAATTTTTTTCCACTTCAGGTGTTCTCGTTCTTGAATAACGTTGACCTCTGTCGCTCTGCTATGGTATGTCGTCAATGGAGAGTAGCTAGTGCTCATGAGGACTTTTGGAAGGTCTTCAACTTTAAAAATATGAGTATTTCTGTTGAGCAATGTAAGTTTGTTCCTCATTCATATATGTTAAAACGTTGGCTTCTCTGTGTAAACCCTTGGTTTGGTTGCTTTTATGTGCAGTTGAAAACATGTGTCAGCGGTATCCGAACGCCACTAAAGTGAATGTTTATGGCGTTCCTGCTGTCGACGAGCTGGCTTTGAAAGCAGCTACCACTTTGAGGTATCTCTCTTGAATATAATTTCATAAAGTACATATATCCATCGCCAATGCTTTTGTTTCAGGAATCTGGAGGTCTTAACTATTGGAAACGGTCATATCAGTGAAACCTTTTTCCAGATATTGGGGGAGTGTAATAGCTTGATGAGTGTGACCATACGTGAGGCTGTTTTGGGGAATGGTGTTCACCTGAGTCATGATCGGCTACATAAACTTAAAATTAGAAAATGCACCTTTAGGCGTTTGTCTATCAGGTGAAGTTGTTTTTTCATTTGATTCTTATTGGTTTATGTGTCAGTGTTATCATTATTCATTTCCCTATCATTTTTTAGGTGTCCGCAGCTCAGGTCTTTATCATTGAAAAGAAGCAACATGATACTGGCGATGCTTAACTGTCCACTACTCCAACATCTTAATATAACATCGTGCCATAAGCTCCAAGATGCTGATATCCATTCAGCTGTCGTTTCGTGTCCTCTATTAGAGTCGCTAGATATTTCTAACTGTGCCTGTGTCAGTAATGAAACTTTGCGTGGAATAGCTCACGCTTGTGCTGGTCTCCGTATTCTTAATGCTTCAGACTGCCCCAACATATCTTTTAAGGTTTGTGTCATGTTTACTTACATGATGCTCTGCTTTTCCCCTGTCTCATACTTGTTTTCTTGTGACCTTTTCTTCTTTGAAGTCAGTACATCTCCCCATGTTGACAGTTCTCAAGCTTCATAGATGTGAGCGTATAACATCCGAGTCTATTTCTTGGATTGCTAACAGTCTAGCGCTGGAGGTATGTGATTGCTTTTGTTTTTATCCACATGCACAATGTTCTACAACCTTAAACTAAAGACCACTGTCTCCAGTTAAGTTTAATCACATATCATCTATTGCAGGTTTTGGAGCTTGATAATTGCAATATGTTGATATCTGCCACGTTGCATCTCTCCTGCTTGCAGAGTTTAAGCCTAGTAAATTGCCGCAAGTATAGCCTTCATCTTTTGTTTTTTCTCTGAAAATTAAAGAAAAGTTTTGCTATCATTTCACAAGTGTCCTCTCTTTTCGCTGTGTATTAACAGATTCACAGAACTGAACTTGCAAAGCACAATGCTTTCATCAATCACTATTGCAAACTGTCCAGCTCTTCACCGAGTCACAATCACTTCCAACGCCCTACGAGTATGCAGTGCACTTAGTTATCATGATTTGTTATTACAGTTCCATTAGTTGGTAGTTTTGATCTGATTAACCCGTTAACATTTCTTCATTTTGGTTGCAGCGATTAGCCCTCAAGAAACAGGAAAATTTGACAACATTAATCCTGCAATGCCAGTCCTTGCAAGAAGTGGATCTCGCTGGTTGTAAATCACTGTCCAACACTGTATGTGAAACATTTAGTGATGTTGGTGGATGCCCAATGCTGAAGTCATTAATTCTTGACAACTGTGAGGTGATAACATAGTAAAATATTATATAGTTAATTAAGGCACTGGGTGATATTTCCCTGTTTGCTTAACTGATTCTAAAGCTTCTATTGTCTTTCAGAGCTTAACAGAAGTGAGATTCTGCAACTCATCGTTGTCTAGCCTGTCCCTTGTTGGCTGTCGTGCTGTCACTTCTCTTGAGTTGAACTGCTCTCGTTTAGAACAGATCTGTTGGGATGGATGTGATAATCTTGAAACTGCATTTTTCAAGCCTGTAAGTGTTGCTTCTCTTATATCATACAACTAACTTTTCTTGTTTCTCCTTTGACCGTTCTGGTTGTGACCAGGTTGCGCTCCGATCTCTAGATCTAGGAATATGCCCAAAACTGAGTGCGCTCAACATCGAAGCGCCTTATATGGTGTCCCTTGAGTTGAAATGTTGCGGTGCACTGTCTGAAGCATCCATCATTTGTCCTTTATTAACATCCTTAGATGCGTCTTTCTGCGGGTAATCATTTATTGTTTGTTATATTTCATTTTCATGACTTATCTTATCATGCTGCTAATCAACTTCCCCTCCATTGCCTTTTCCAGACAACTGAGGGATGAATGTCTGCCTGCAATCGCTGCTTCTTGCCCACTAATTGAGTCACTGGTGCTAATGTCGTGCTCTTCTATTGGCTCTGATGGCTTTTCTTACTTGAAAGGCCTCCAAAATTTGTCTGTTCTTGATTTGTCGTACACTTGCTTGATGAATCTGGAGCCCATCTTCAAGTCATGTATTCAACTGAAGGTAGATAAGACCTTATGACTTGTACAATGTTTTCTTTTTGTCTGCAGTAGAGCATATATACTTATTATTCAGTTGATGAGAACTTCTTGAGTTATGATGTGCATATGTTATTATTTAGGTACTCAAATTACAAGCCTGCAAAGATCTCACTGACTCATCATTGGAGCCTCTATACAAAGAAGGTGCATTACGGGCACTTGAAGAGTTGGACTTGTCTTATGGAACTCTCTGTCAGACTGCTATAGATGATCTACTTGCCTGCTGCACGCACTTGACCCATTTGAGCTTGAACGGCTGTGTTAACATGCATGACCTTGAACTTGATTGGGGTTCTGGTGAGAGTACTCAAGAACCAGCTGAAACAAGTACCAACCGGTTACTACAAAACCTAAGCTGTGTGGGTTGCCCTAAAATCAGGAAAGTGTTGATACCGACTACAGCTCGGTTTAATCATTTATCATCACTGAACCTTTCTCTATGTGTCAATTTAAAGGAGGTTGATATCGCCTGTTCCAACCTGGTCTTACTTAATCTAAGGTATGAGAGGATTTATAGTTTGTAATATTGACTTTGTTTCTGTAGTTCTCATCAAAAAGATTGGTGTTATTCCATTTGCTAATTAAATTTAAATTAAAAACATGGATTGCTTTAGCAACTGTTACTCTCTGCAAGTACTGAAGCTTGGCTGTCCAAGATTGTCTAGTATCTTTCTTCAGGTATGTTTTTACCTCAGAATTGACTCAGTTTATATCTTAATTGTTTGAGTTTTAGGCTAGTTAAATAAGCTGAGTTAAATATGTTCAAGATATATATATCTATGGTTCCAGTAGTTGTGTAGATGTTATCATTAGACTCACTTTGATACCTTTGTCTTTGGTAGTCTTGTAAAATGGATGAAGCAGGAGTTGAAGCAGCTATATCAGGATGCTGCTCACTAGAGTCACTGGATCTCCGTTTCTGTTCAAAGGTAATATAATAGAGTGTGTTCAAGATTTAGCAAATAATAATCCATGGAGAGACTTCAAATTCTGAAAACTATGTCCTGGTGATTATTAACAGATATCCTCGGTGAGCATGGTGAG
The DNA here is from genome assembly GCA_012274485.2 of Sinapis alba. Taxonomy (NCBI): domain Eukaryota; kingdom Viridiplantae; phylum Streptophyta; class Magnoliopsida; order Brassicales; family Brassicaceae; genus Sinapis; species Sinapis alba. Next base: position 23,958 of record MU107785.1, on the reverse strand, counting down.
GTTCCAAACAGTGTGCCCTAGTTTGAAGCGCGTCTTTAGCAGTCCTAATCTTTTGCGAGACCAGCGTTTTGCATCGAATGTTATACTTAATACACCTCTCTCTACTCTCTAGAATATTCTAAATGCTATTATGTGTTGTGTGGTGTTTGGGATGTAACTAATGGATCTAAGTCTCGAGTTTCAGTAGTGCTGATAGGCTGCTTTTGTGATGATGACACAAACTTTTTTTTGCTTGATTAGCCCATTTTCAATCCAACGCTAAAGACTTTATTTCATGTAATTTTCACACAAAAGTTTGTCTAATCCAACGCTAAAAATCAGTGAAAAACGGGGTCACATGAGTTTCATCCAGACCACCCTCTCGAGTATTGTCTAGGCAAGAAAGATGGGAACGAGAGATACAAGCTCTGCTCCGGGTGTGGGGATTTGTTTTCTGAATCCCTTTATCACAAGTGTAAAGACTGTGATGACAGAAGAGTGTTGCTTCGATGAGCAGCTAGGGAGATTGTTACTCGCCACAAGTAAGTAGACTGTTACAGTATCATAATCATGTGATGAATCGTTGTACTCCCCTTCTTTGGCTCAAATCTAACGAGAGAGTTGATACAATTAAAATATCCATCAACATCCTTAAAAAAATGTTTGAAATTTGCAGCTCTGTTCTGTGTCCGAGAAGTCAAACGTGGCCATGTGGGTATGCTGCAGAAGCAGGCATTGAGAAGCTCATATTCTGTGTTGAGACATATAATGCATTAGTTGTAAAATGTAATCACTAAGTATAAGGTGGCAACCCAATTGATCATTCATTTCTACTTCTCTAGTCTTCTTGCTATTTCTGCGTCATTATTGTCTAAATGAGTATACCATTCTTCTCTTAATAATCAGTTTGTGAGAGCCAAATAAAGAATACAACATTCTCTTTCTACTTTGATTGCCTTGCAAAGTAATAGATTCTCATAAGCTTTCCTATATAAAAAAAGTTGCTCAATGAATATGTTTCAAAGAGACAACGTCATTGAGAAACATTACAGGTCAAGTATCATCGACTGGATTCTTTTGCATCAGCTTGATTAGTTGGATTCAGCTCACCATCAACCTCCAACATGCGAGTGAGAAGTTTACCATCTAAATTCTCCTGTTTGAATACATGAGAAACCAAAACTCAGAAAGAGAAGCTTATGGAATGGATTAGGATGTTTACACAAAAACATGAATGGAGCTGAAGAAGAAGAAGAGAAGAGAGTGGGTGAGTTACCGAGAGACAGTCTCTGTACTTATTCCACTCAGCAACACACTCTTCTTTATCCCATTGCCCTTTCACAAACTTCTCCGAGTACCATCTGCAGAATCAAAGATAAAAAGGATCCAACTTTCAACGGTCTTGGAGAGATTTACAGAAAGATTTCATATAAAGGGAAGTACTTGAAACCAAAAAGGAGGATACAAGAACTAATGTTCCAGATAACCCTTTTAAAAACTCCATTCTGGTTCACCATTGCTACTAAACCCTTGAACAAGTGAACAACCATAGATAATCTCTCAAAGGAGAGAGAGAGAGAGAGGGAAACTCACTTATTGAAGCAGTTGTGGAAAGCAGTTCGCAAATCTGCGCAGGGGGAAGTTGAGGAGCGTGTAGAAGCTGATTCCTTTTTCTTCAACAAGCCCATTGTTGCAATCCACTAGTGACTTTTCAGCTTAGTAATTTCGAAACTCCACCTATATCGTTCAAAAACTTAATATCAATTCGAAGAAATAAAAGAAAAAATGTGAAACAGCGACAACAAGAATCTTATACAAGCTTCATGGCCCTTTCACAATGACGAAAGAATATTATTTGTCAAATATTGCACTGATCTCTTCATAACTCATGAATATAATGATCTCTCTTCAAAGATCACACAAACATATATCAAATATAGATGAAAGTCAAAGCTTCAATACAAATGTTACCCTGATAAGATCGAAACAGGTAGAAGACTAAATTTGAGTAGACAAGACAAAGGAGATGATGTCTGAATCTAAACCCGTAAACCTCACACTCGACGAGATTGTAAGCACGACGCCGGAAGCTTCGGAGGAGTGTGGTGGGGAAATATAACGACGTCGTTTTGACGTTAGACAAAAACCCTATCCACGCCCGTTGTTCAGAATAAATCACGGTGAATCCCATGGTTAAAGCCCATTAGCAGATTGAGCCCAGACTGTTTAGGCAAGACAAGTTTTCAACTGGATCAAGCAGATGGTAGGAGTATCGTGGATTTGAATCCCTGAGTGGTTAGGTCGTTAAGCAAAGAGATGACTTCCCAAATAGTTCTCTAGGTAGGCAAGTAGTGTATATCTGGGGTTCAGTAGTCAAGTAGTTCCCTAGCCTAGTAGTTTATCTTGTGGATTAGTGATGGGCGTTCGGGTATTCATTCAAGTGCGATTTGGATCTATTTAGGTTTAGAGTTTTCAGAGTCAAAATTTTTAATTCCATTCAAATATTTATAAATTTTAATTCGGATTCGGTTCGAATCTTTGCGGATTCAGCTCGGATTCGGATAACTCATTTATAATATTTTTAAAAATTTAAAATTTATAAGTACTTTAAATTTCTCAAAATCTAAAAATAAAATATATAAATTTAAATAAAATATATTAAAATATCTAAACTCAATATAAAAATTAGTTTACCTTGAATACTTTGATGAAGAATCATTAGATATATTAAGTATTTTGGTGTTTTGAAAATTGTTTAGCTATTTTAGATATTTAGTTTTAACTATTTGTATATATTTCAAGTATTTTGAATTTTTTAAAAAATATCTTATATTTTTGGATATTAAATATAAAAATGGTTAATATATTTAAGTATATAAATCTAATTCGAATCTATTCATATTTTTCGCAGTTCGGATCGTGTTCAGGTTCGGTGCTACTTTTTTGGATCGGATTCAGTTCAGTTCTTGGAATTTTTTGCCTAAGCCCTACGTGCGACCAAAACTCATAACCCTAACTGTGAACGTCAAACGTTACACGAACTGGAATCACTTGTGAACGTCAAACTCATAACCGTAACTGTGCTTTTATTTTTTTTATTTTTCGGCTTCTATATATAAAGCTTCACTACTTTAAGAGTAAAAAACAAAAAGACAAGAATAATCATTCCTCTGCACGATAATGGATGAGTTCAAAGGTCAACCTCGTCTCCCTAAGTTCGCCGTCCCAAAACGATACGACCTCCGTCTCATTCCCGATCTCATCGCCTGTACTTTCACTGGAACTGTCTCCATCGATGTAGATATTGTAGCAGATACTCGTTTCATCGTTCTCAACGCTGCTGATCTCTCCATCAACGATGCCACAGTCTCCTTCACTCCTCTTACCTCCTCTAAGGTATATATACAACTCTCAGCTGATCTATTCCAGTAATGTGGTTAGCTATCACGGTCTTGCTGATGCTTTGGTCGTTGACTATGTAGTGCCGTTAGATATAGTTTCATGATTCAAGGATCGGATTTATTGGTTTATCTTCAGACAATAGAATCATTTACATCTTGTTGCTTCTTATGTTTCTTGTCTGAAAATCGAGGGAATTAATATGTATTTTTTTTTTTTTTTTGTGTGTATTTGTTAAGCAGGCCCTTGCAGTTTCCAAAGTTGTCCTGTTTGAGGAGGATGAGATTCTGGTGCTCGAGTTTGCTGAGATTCTTCCTTATGGAGTGGGAGTTCTACATCTGGGGTTCAATGGAATACTCAATGACAAAATGAAAGGATTCTACAAAAGGTAAAGGTTTAAGTGAGAAATTTACATTGATAGGGGTTAGTCCTCCTCAAAGTATGTTTTTACTTTTGGTGCAGTACCTATGAACATAATGGTGAGAAGAAGAATATGGCAGTTACTCAGTTTGAACCTGCTGATGCTAGGAAATGTTTCCCTTGCTGGGATGAACCTGCTTGCAAGGTTTTTTTTTCTCTTTCTCTTCACCTCCTCTTTCAACAGCATGAGGATATATATATCAAAAGTAGCATGTTGTTTTTATACATCTATATTGACATTTTTTTGCAACAGGCTACTTTCAAGATTACACTAGAGGTGCCTTCTGAATTAGTGGCTCTCTCCAATATGCCCGTTGTGGAGGAAAAAGTTGATGGCAACTCGAAGATTGTATCCTATCAAGAGTCACCAATTATGTCTACATATTTGGTAGCCATTGTTGTTGGTTTGTTTGACTACGTGGAAGATCATACATCCGATGGTAAAATTTATTTTATCCACTATATTCTCCTGAAGCACGAAATCAAGTTTCATCTTTCGCTCAGGGATCAAAGTCAGAGTCTATTGTCAAGTGGGCAAAGCTGACCAAGGGAGATTTGCATTGCATGTTGGTGTAAAGACTTTGGATCTGTTCAAAGAGTAGGTCCCTTCATCAACTTTTATGCTTGTATTATATTCATTTCAGTATGACTCTAATCATTCTTGTAGGTACTTTGCTGTGCCATATCCCCTTCCCAAAATGGATATGATTGCGATACCTGACTTTGCTGCTGGAGCTATGGAGAATTATGGTTTAGTTACATACCGTGAAACAGTTCTTCTCTATGATGAGCAACATTCAGCAGCTTCTAACAAACAGAGGGTACTACAACACTTTTCATGTGTGATTTTGTGCAATTATCTAAAGCAGTTTTTTTTATCATGATAGGTTGCAACTGTTGTTGCCCATGAACTGGCCCACCAGTGGTTTGGAAATCTTGTCACTATGGAGTGGTGGACTCATCTATGGCTGAATGAGGGTTTTGCTACTTGGGTACATTGCCAATCTATGTCTTTGTATAAACAAAACTATTTTGAGTTTTGTTATGAATGTAACGTTACTCTTTGTCTATTTCAGGTCAGCTACTTGGCTATTGATAGTTTGTTCCCTGAATGGAAAATCTGGACCCAGTTTCTAGACGAATCTACTGAGGGTCTAAGGCTTGATGGGCTTGAAGAGTCTCACCCCATAGAGGTAACAAAAACAAGTATACATGTTTGTAGGTTGCAGTGGCACACAATTCTTAAAAATGCTGTCAATATACCCATATTACCTATTGATCATAAATCCGAAAATTTCCTCAGGTTGAGGTTAATCATGCTGCTGAAATTGACGAAATATTTGATGCAATAAGCTACATGAAGGGTGCATCTGTCATCCGCATGCTACAAAGCTATCTTGGTGCTGAAGTTTTTCAGGTTCTGCTCATTCCCATTTTGCTCTCTTACAAAAGAAATTTCAGGACTATTGATAATGTCTGCAAAATTTCTTACCCTACTCATATGGTTTTGTTGAGCAGAAGTCGCTTGCTGCATATGTAAAAAATCACGCTTACTCAAACGCAAAGACAGAAGACCTATGGTTTGCTTTGGAAGGAGAATCAGGAGAACCTGTCAACAAGCTCATGAGTTTTTGGACAAAACAAAAAGGGTATCCTGTTGTCTCAGCCAAAATCATAGATGGAAAATTGCAACTTGAGCAGGTTCATAAACTTATTTTCCCTTGCTTGATGTCTTTCTTATAACCCTTAGGTTGGAGGTTCATTTTGATATCTTGTGCATAATCAACTAACTAAATTCAATGTTAAAATTGCAGTCTCGTTTCTTGTCAAGCGGTTCTCCTGGGGAAGGACAATGGATTGTGCCAGTTACCTTGTGCAGTGGTTCATATGACATGCGCAAAAGCTTCTTATTGGAATCCAAATCTGGAGTATATGATCTAAAGGGGTTATTGGGATGCTCCATTGCTGATGGTTCGTGGATAAAAATAAATGTCGATCAGGCTGGATTCTATAGGGTTAAATATGATGACACCCTTGCGGCTGGACTCAGAATTGCAACAGAGAGCCAAAGCCTGACCTCTATTGATAGATATGGTAACTTTACCATTTTGTTGTCTGTTTTGACATACTTTGGAGATGATATATCTTTTCTTCTTTCACAGGTATTTTGGATGATTCTTTTGCACTTTCTATGGCTCGTCAGCAGTCTCTGGCCTCTTTGCTCACTTTGATTAGTGCGTACAAGAAGGAACTTGACTATACTGTTCTGTCAAACCTCATTGCTGTAAGGATCTCTTTTTGTCTTTGATTTTCCCTGGTTCATACTTATGCTTTAGCCTCTGCCTCTTACAGTTCCTTCCTCCATACAGATAAGCTACAAAGTTGTGAAGATTGCAGCAGATGCAAATCTACAACTGATGTCTGAGATTAAACAACTTTTCATCGGTGTTTTCCAATTTTCTGCTAGGTAAGTTGTTTTACCCAAATGCAGAATTTAGACTAAGATTATGTTTAACTTGATGTTCTATTTACCAATGAAAAGGGAAAACAATGGTGTTACGATGTTCATTGTTCTTACAGGAAGCTAGGTTGGGACCCAAAACAAGGGGAGAGCCATTTAGATGCTATGCTGAGAGGGGAAGTCTTAACTGCACTTGCTGTGTTTGGGCATGATGAGACGCTAAAGGAAGCAGTTCGGAGATTTGATGCATTCTTAGCTGATAGGAACACTTCGCTTCTGCCTCCTGACCTTAGAAGGGTTTGTTTCTTATTACATAACCCAACTACACTTTGAATTTGCAAATGGTGACCTTATGATTGAATTGTGTGTTTGGCAGGCTGCTTATGTTTCTGTAATGCAGAGAGCCAACAAGTCGGACAAATCTGGTTATGAGTCTCTTCTGAGAGTTTATAGGGAAACAGACCTGAGCCAGGAGAAAACACGAATCCTAGGTAACTGATCTCAGCCTGAGAATAATAAACTAATGGGAAATTTTCATTACAACTGCTAATGCTTCCTTTTTGCAGGTTCTTTAGCATGTTGCCCAGACCCCAGTATAGTTCAAGATGCTCTTAACTTTGTCTTGTCTGATGAGGTACACATATTATAAATTTTGCTTTCAACTTTGTTGAGTTGGTGAAATAATCATATTACTAAAGCTTAAACTATTTGATGTTGATACTTGTCCAGGTCCGTAATCAAGATGCACTTTATGGACTTTCTGGTGTAAGTTGGGAAGGACGTGAAGTAGCCTGGAAGTGGCTGCAGGAGAAGTGGGAGTACATTGGAGAGACATGGGGTTCTGGATTTCTCATAACACGTTTCATAAGTGCAGCTGTATCTCCGGTTTGTTCTTCTTCATTCGTCCATAACCAGTTCTTGATTTTTATTTTCTGTCACTGATTCCTCTTTATGTCCATTTCTCAGTTTGCGTCGTTTGAGAAAGCAAAAGAACTGGAGGAGTTTTTTGCAACAAGATCAAAGCCTTCAATGGCAAGAACCTTGAAGCAGAGCATTGAAAAGGTTCATATTAACGCTAATTGGGTGGAGAGTATCAGGAAGGAAGACAATCTCACTCAGCTTGTTGCGCAGCTCTCTTCAACCTAATTTTTTAAAACTCTTTTCATGTTGGGTTATCTCCCTGAGTTAACTAAAAAAACATGCGTGCACTATGCAAACCGTTGTTGTTTCTTCTTCTCAATACAGAATCTGAAGTTTCCTTTCAAATTTTGAATTTTCCATCAATAAAGTTCCTTTCTCTATATACAGTTTTGAGGATTATAAGGGCCATTGATTACTTTTATCTGCAGGAATAACTCTTTGGTTCATTACTAACAACCAAGCTGCATTAAAGAAGAGAGAAATCAGAGTTATACTCCCTCCGTTTCATTTTAGTTGTCGTTTTAGACTTGGACACACAGATTAAGAAAACATTTAATTTTGTACATTTCCAAAATAAAAACACAACTACCAATACACCTAACCACATTTCAACCAATAGAAAAATAAATTAAAATAAAAAATCAATAAATTTTGCATTGAAACTATAAAATAACACTTATTTTGAAACAAAATTTTTTCTCTACAACGACACTTAATCTGAAACGGAGGGAGTATATGCCATGCTATCTTCAAAACTTTCTAACACAAATCAGAGTGACTTTTGTGACTACTATTATATTCATGTTTCCTTTGTAGGAGTATAACTCTGCGTATGAAACCAAATAGAAAAAAAAATGTATTTATGATAAATTGACTTAAGACATGAGCTTGTAAGTGTCCATTCAGATGAAATGCCATTTAAAAGGGTTTACACCATCTCCCATAGTAAAGTTTCCTACAAAGCATCTATCTTTTAACATGTTAGAGCTATGTATCAAAGGAGCTTATGAACTTCCGATTAAGCTCGTGTCTCTCATGTATGTATCAAAGTTGACACTGAACGAGCATCTTAAGAATCAACAAAACTTAACAGAAGTTCTTATGATTCCAAAACTCAGGGGCAGGAGATTTTCCTGACCACTTTTTCAGATTCTCCACAGGACACATGAATCATATACATATACATATAATTATAGAATATACACTAGTAACAAACTAACAAGTGATTTTAATAGAAGCCTTTTTCAAAAGGATAAAAAATAAAAGAAACTAACTAACTAACAAGTGCAATATAAACCACATGCGCTGAAGACAAACATGCTTGACCCGCACGCGTCGACAATTCACGAAGTCATGACACAGATAAAATCATAGATTCATACTGGTATAAGAACAACTTTTGACAACACATTTAAGACCATCTTTAGGACCTGTTGTTAGTTGTATTTCCATTGGAAAAATCAAACTCAGAATTAGGCATGGGCGTTCGCCCCCCAGTCGGATTCGGTTCGGTTAATTCGGATTTTCGGTATTATGCTCGTAAGCCCCATTCGGTTTTTATCTATTATTGAATGGGATTCGGTTCGGTTCGGTTTTTTCCGGGTTCGGTTCAGATTGGATCGGATTGTAACCAATGTTTGAAATTGTCAAAAAAATATTTTTTAAATCATGAAAAATGACAAAAAAAAACTCAAAATATATAAATTATTCACAAAACTAATTAAAAATTAGTTTATTTATCTGAATTACCTTAATATATATAAAAATATTAACATATTTAACTAATTTCGGATGTCCTCGGATCCTAGTTTGGATTTTGGTTCGGTTCAGGTTATAACCAAACCTCAAAGTATTAAGATCATAAGTCCCGTTCGGATATTTTTGTATAACGATTTGGATCCGGTTTTGTTTTTTTCGGTTCGAGTTTATGTAGGTAATTCGGGTTGGGGTAGAAACTAGAGTCTAGGCCTACTCAGAATATCAAATTACTAACATTAAATAAGAATGAAATATATTAAGTGTATAGTCCTTTTCTCAATAACTTCCATGAACTTACCTTCATTAGCCTCCATATCTAATAGGACCCCTCACATCCTCTATTTTCTCCTAACCTACCCTTCTTTTTATAATATTCAAATGTTCATTTTTCTCAGACACACCAAGTTTGAATCTTCCGTCTTCAAAGATTTTGTAACTAAAGACTTTTACTCTATTACTAGTCTTTCAACTGCCTACACTACACACACATATATAAGTCTTCTTCAACCTATGTTGGTCATATTCAATTATTCATATCTCTCGTTTCCTTTTCCCCACATTGTTTTTTCAAAAAATAATTGTTTATAGCTAATCTTTCTCTTGGTGCCATTTGTTTTGATCTTCTTCTATATACTAATCACTTAACACCAAGGAACGTTTGTTGTGTTTCATGCACAAAAGGTATTTGTTACGACGTCTGGACGATATGTTTTTATCATTGTTTGGTTGGTGTAGCTACTATTAATAAGACTATAGTTTTGTTTCATTTAATTTAAAGGCTGATACTCATCTGTATTGACGTGGGCAGGTTTCTATATTAATATTTTTTGGAAGTATCCTCTCGCTTTATTGTGTCCATGGGTCTTGAAGTTGGCTCCCTTAGCTTGAAACTTAAAGACGGAGGCTTGACTTCAAGAACCAACAGTTTCAGTAGAGATAACACTACGCACCAGAGCCCTTCTAAGATTAATCAGAGACCAACTATGCAGCGGTCGTTGAGTTTCAACAGCTGGGAGGTTCCTGAAGAGACCAAGACTGATTCAGATTTTAAGGTTCTTGAGACAAAGAAGTCAACTCCTAACACTTTGAATGGAAGAAACTGTGAGAGAATCCAAATAAAGAAACCAACAGTTACTCCACCTGAGCCTTTTGTGTTCTTCTCTCCTAGACCAGTCACCGAGCTTGATGCAGCTGCAACTACGCTACAAAAGGTATACAAGAGTTACCGGACAAGAAGGAACTTAGCAGATTGTGCTGTCCTTGTTGAGGAGCTCTGGTTAGTTACATGATCCATTTTCTTCTCTTTAAAAAGTGTTTAAACTTAACCCTTGGTATTGCTTGAAACGTTGTAGGTGGAAGACTCTTGATGCTGCAGCTCTGGACCTGAGCTCTGTGTCTTTCTTTGAAGAAGAGAAACATGAGCCCGCTGCTTCAAAATGGGTGCGAGCTAGAACACGAGCCGCTAAGGTCTGACTTCATTTTCACAAGTTCTTTCTCTCTATTTACTTTTAAGTCAAGGTGTTATTAGTTTTACTATTTCTCTTTGTTATGTAAAAACCAATGCGGGTCTCACTTTTTTAGGTTGGGAAAGGCTTGTCAAAAGATGAAAAGGCTCAGAAATTAGCTCTTCAGCATTGGCTTGAAGCGGTAAGTCCCCATGACCTCTCTTTGGTAATTGATAGGGTTGTAGGAAACATATTGATGAATTTTGTTAAGTAAATCCGCTACCTAAACTCGAAAACATATAAAAAAAAAAAAACTTAAAGAGCAGATTGATGCAAATGTCTGTTTTTAGGATTTGTTTATTAAGTGTGTAAATGAATAAATTATAATCTTTAAGATTCATATATATACTCTTCAATCATATTCCCCTTTAAGAAGTTTATTGGTGCATCAAGATCTAAGTCACTTCTATCATCATCACTAAATTTGGTTGCAGAACAAAAGATCAAAGGTTATCAGTTCCTCTTTGATGTGGTGAATGTGAATCTAATCTGTTTGTCCCCTTTGTTTTATCAACAGATTGACCCACGTCATCGTTATGGCCACAACTTGCACTTCTACTATGATGTCTGGTCAGAGAGCAAGAGCTCACAGCCATTCTTTTACTGGTTAGTCTTAGAACCAAACATTCATCTTAGATCTTTATGTGTTTGAATCTGTTCTAAACTCTGTTTCCATGTATTTGGACTAAAGGTTGGATATAGGAGACGGCAAAGATGTAAATCTTGAGAAACACCCAAGAATTGTTCTGCAAAAACAATGCATCAGTTATCTCGGACCAGTGAGTTTTTTACACGACACTAGTTAAGCTAGTTTTACCTTCTTGACTACTCATCACTCTTTGTGGTTCTTTCAAATCTTCAGATGGAGAGAGAAGCATATGAAGTAATAGTGGAAGATGGGAGACTAATGTACAAACAAAGCATGACTCTGATCAACTCAACTGATGAATCAAAGTCCATCTTTGTACTTAGCACGACTAGAACCTTATACGTAGGGAAGAAAAAGAAAGGCGTTTTCCAGCACTCTAGTTTCTTATCTGGAGGAGCCACAACTGCTGCAGGAAGATTGGTGGCCTGTGATGGGATCCTTGAGGTACTTAAGTTACATGTCTTGTTTCTCCATCGTGTATGAATCTCATTTTGTGTAAAACTAAAAGGGTCTTACTCCTCTTTAGGCTATATGGCCATATAGTGGGCACTATCTCCCAACAGAAGAAAACTTCAAGGAGTTCATAACTTTCTTGGAGGAGCACAATGTTGATCTCACCAATGTTAAGGTAAGTAAACAAATAAAAAACATTACATCCTTTGACATCTTTGTATTCAAGAGAGATAAATCTTTGTATTGCAGAGATGTGCTGTGAATGAAGAATATTCATCTTCATTCAAATCTACTGAAGACAAAGAAGAAGAAGAAGAGCCAAAAGAAGTATCAGAAGAAGTTGAGTTGCCTTCAGAGCAAGAAGAGAGAGCAAGACCAGTGTTTGATCCTGTGAAGAGACTGTCTTGTAAATGGTCAAGTGGATACGGTCCAAGAATTGGTTGTGTTAGAGATTATCCAGTGGAGCTACAAGTACAAGCATTGGAGCAAGTCAATCTCTCACCTCGTGTCTCACCTGCCACTTCTTATGGACCAATACCATCTCCAAGACCGAGTCCTAAAGTGTGGGTTTCCCCACGGTTGGCTTATATGGGGATCCCAAGCCCGAGAGGTGTAAAATGCTAAAACACATACTTCTTTATGTAACTTGTTCTCTAAGAAAGAAAAAGAGGAGAAGCTAACCTCCATCTTTCTTTGTTCTTTTATATATATTTTTGTATATTTCGTGAATTGCAACTTTTTCGCTTAGCTATTTGGATGATCTTTGTGTGAACTGATTATATCAAAATACTTGAATAAAACTTGCCCTAAAACTTAGAGAATTTAACCAAAAAAAAAAGTACATTTTATTTTGTAGGTGTAAATGCAGTTGTTTAACTATACAATCTATATCGCAAATCATTATCATTTCTTCAAAAGCATTGATAGACTAATGTTTTCAAAAAGCATTTCTAACTATAATTCACCTCTATATTTTTTTTGAAAAAAATCTAAAAATAAGAAAAAAACTTTCTCAGTATATTTTTCTAAAATAGAAAATACTATTTATTCTTCCAAATATAAAATAATATTATTTTCTGTATTATAAGAAAAATAACATCTACCTTGTATTTTAGAGCAATACATTACATTCTCTTTTTAGAAATTTATTTTTTTGTGGAAAAATATAAAGTTAAGTTGAGATTATGTTAAGAATTGTTGACAATTTATGCTTCGTTTTGGTTTAAATGGAATCATTGACAAATCCAATTACATAACCAATTTAGATTTGGCTCTCACATATAATTTAAAACTATAAAAAATCATTTTTATAAGTAAAGTAAAATCATTCTTACAAGTAAGTCTTCTGGGAAAATCAAATTTCTGACACAATTCGGTTAATTGCAAAAACAAACATGTTTTTTCTAGAAGACTTATAAGTAATTCTTTCATATAATTCGTTTCAAAAAGACACCAAGAAAGTCAATTGCAAAAATTAACCTGTTTTAGACCAGAAGATTTTCATATAAGTCTTCTCCAACTAGAAGAGTTATATTGAGGTCTTCTGGACGAACAAATCTGGGTAAAAAATCGATTTCATACCTTTACAACTGAGATAACTTGTGTAGCTTCTCCAATACCACAGAAAACCACCAAAGTTGAGCGATTCACTCGTTAATGACCAAGAACCATGAGCTTAAATGGCTCTATAAACTTTACAAAATTTTGAATCAAAATCTTGTGTATTTTTGGATGAATAAAGAGAGAAAGTGAAAGAGATTAAGTTTTTTCAGCATTAGAAACGAAAAAGGAAAGTCGAAATCTATTTTTAGAAGCATTAAAAGCTTCAAATTGGTTGTTCATGATGGTTGGTGTATTGAAGCTAATGGCAATATTGTAAATACTTGATGAAGATGAGGCTTATATGGTATTACAATCATTTTCGGAAAAAAATATTAAAGTAATAGCATTTTCGTGAATTATCCGAAATTCTAGAGTGAAAAAGTAAATCAAAATTTCAAACAAATCATGAGTTGGTTTTGCAATTGACTTCAAATTTTGAGTCACTTTTGCAAAAAGCCCAATATTTTTTTGATAATATTAAATTTCAAAATATGGTTGATAAAGAGTTATTATATTTTTTTTAATATTTGGTATTATATTTATGTAACTATACTATGTGGTTATTTGAGCATTGTTTAATTTTTATATGTAACATACTTTGTCACAATTATTATCGATATCAATTTGTTTTTATAACAATTGATACAAAAAAATTCTACTAAAGCAAGCATATATATGATCATCTTCATAATATTAGTGAACTAAACATAATTTTTTTTTTGTATAGTTCATTTTATAAATTTCATTAGTTATACTTTAAAAATTAAAACCATCATCTTATGCATTTTTGTGTTTTTTAAAAATCATTAAATTTTTAATTTATGTTTATGATACATCTTTAATAGTTTATTGTATTTTTAAAATTAAAATTATTATTATATAATAAATTTACAATTTATATAACTTCTCTAGCTAATATATTCATTCATGATGTCAATTTATTAATATTATGAAAATATTTTGGTCAGTTAATAAATATTTCAATTCAGATACTTAGAAATATAGGATGCCAAAATACAACAAAAAAAGAGAGATATCTCGATCTAGTATATCCAATTAGGATGACAATTTTATCATCGCAAATGAATGAAAATTTAATTTAGATTTGTGGAAATATTCATTTAGAATATCAAAATATTAACTACACAAACATATTCTCTTTGCTTAGCTAAACCTACCAGTTATTTAGATCCTTGCTTGTCTGTGTACAACATTCTAAATCTAGCCACACATGTAGTTTATGACCATAACAATTTTCGTTGATATAGTAACAAATATCTAAACAATTAGAATAATGATTTTTCATTTGCCTAGATGAAACTACATGCATGATACCTTTGCCATCTCCATGAAGAAAACCATTTTGAGATGTTTTTCTTTCTACCTCTCATAGTTATAAATACCAATTCTTTAATTATTAGAAACTTTGGATAGTTAGAGTTGGAACATAAAAATTAATGGGAAATTGAATTGTATAACCTTCAAACAAATTATATTTCACTACTGCATGACAAAAAACTTAAGTTACAACTGTGTATCGTGCCTTTTATATAATAATGCCATTATACCCTTCTACTCAACCAGTGAAACCTGCACAAAAAACAAATTTTAATTAATAATTTGTTTCTATAAAAGGTAAAACGTGGTAATTCATTACTCACACACTTTTCACAACGGTTGATAGTAGGCCTAGTTGATAGTTTCATTAAGGGAGACTGCAATGCCATTGGTAGTTTCCATGGTGATGTTTTGTTGAGAAGAAGACCGTTATCGAAAGCACGGTCGGTGACGAAAAAGAGAGGCTTCTCGGATTCCGCAAGCAACGGCTGTGTGAGAATGACGGAATGGGAGAGGCAGGATCATGAGTTAATGGTTGATGACGGACCGGTAAATATGTGGTCGTGTCATAAAAAGAAGAGATGATGGCTCGTCGGCTTTATATGGTGGTGAAGAACAATGATTGTGGACCGGTAAATGTGTATCCCCATGTCTGGAAAAGAAGAGGAGGTGAAGAAGATGAAAACACCGACTATATTATTCCATGAAAATAAATTATAGTATAGTATATGTTCTTTAGTGTAATTATATATGTAAGATTATTGTACTTTAAGATATAGTTTTCTATTCTTTACGTATATATATATATATATATTTTTTTTTTAAATAAAACAATATGTCATGTCTTCAAATTTAATATTTTTCTTCTCTGCCATTTTGTATGATCGCTCGTAATATAAAATTAATTTCATTTGAATGTTTGACAATGTTAGGATCATGTCTAGTTCAAAGACGTCTTTTTCACCAACAATGCTTTTATTTCTTCTCATACTATTTTACATATTATGCTCAACTAATGTAAATAGAATACACATTTGTATACTATTTTATAGAGTGTCCATATTACTTGAAAAAATAAAATATTATAAAGTATTATATATTTGAGAATTTGAATTTATTTTAAATATATATTATAGCTTAGATTTGGGGTTATGATATAGTGACTAGTGTTTAGAGTTTAGTAACTAGGGGTTGGGTTTAGAGTTTAGTATTATATTTTCCATCTTTATGTAGTATAGTTTAATATCACAAATATTATATACAATTTTCAGATTTTAATTTTATTTAAAAATTATAAATATATAATATATTTATATTTGGGTTTTGGTTTAGTGATAACTATTTAGGATTTAGTATTTAAGCGTTGGGGTTGGGGTTGGATTTAGTATTTAGGAGTTGTGGATGAAATTAGAATCATATACTATTTTGATAATATGAAATACACTCTTTATTGAAAAGTCTTCTATTTTATCTATTTATTTTATTATTATTCAGTCACGTGATTATAGTTTATATTAGGGCGGTTTAGTATTTACGAGTTGGATTTGGGGTAGTATTTAGTATTTAATGATTGTGGGTGTTGTTTGAGTCATATACTACTTCGGCGATATGGAATAGAACACTTAGTATATATGTATGTGATCAGTAAATGTGTAACATGGGTGTCTCCTCCTTCTTTCATATGTAATAGTTTCAGTCACTTTTTACCATATATTATTTGTGATACGTCATGTTTACATGGTAACTGCTAGTGGAAAGGGCATAACTGACTCTTTTTGGGTGCAAAAGTTAAATTCTTCATTATGTCAAAATTAATAATATCTACTTAATTTCACTCATAAATTTAGTTAGATAGGAAATAAGCCCAAAACTAATTAGTATGCAGTAGTTACCAAACCATAGACCTTAAGCCTTATTTAGCAATGTAAATCAAAGTTGCTGCAAATTAGATTGATGAATATCGGTGGAGTTGTATGATAGTAAAGTCATTTTCCATACAGTTTCATGTTTCAGCAAAAAGATGTAGCTCATGGAAAACTCATTCAAAATCATAGCTCGTACAAACTTAGAGATGACTTTCAGCAAACCCATAAATATTAACATTTCAAAAATTGTGACTCAATCATTAAAACTACATGCAAACTTGTCTTGTGCAAAGACAACAATCTTGAGACAAAAAAAAACAGAGCAGAATGATAGATGTTAATCCAAGTCTCACATTAAAAATTTAGACAAAGAATGTTTAATATATAAAGAGATGTCTAACTCTAATAAATATGAGGTTTTTGGGAAGGAATTCAAAAATAAATCTATGCGGGTTAGTCTCTTAGGCTCAAAGTGGACACATCGTACTAATCGGACAATAAATAGTTGGATATGAGCTCACTAAATTCCAACAATTGGTATCATAGCAGTATGACGAAAATCTGCAAGAAGACCAAAATACCATTCAAGTAAGAATGATACCCTTCAAGTTGGAAGATGGGGTATATGGCAAGAAACTAATCAGAAGATCCTAGAATTCAGTTGCGGAAGGAGCATCCTCAAATCACCTCAAAGTAATCTTGCGACTAAGGGTGCCTAATGTCGAAGACACGACAAGATAGGTACTGAGATGATTCGCTGGAGGGAAAGAAGGACACAAGGTGTGTGGTCCTTAGTTTGAGGGGGAGAATGAGAGATGTCAATCCAAGTCTCATATTGGAAGTTTAGACAAAGAGTGTCTAATATATAAAGAGATGTCCAACTCTAACTAGTACGAAACTTTTTGGGAAGGAATCCAAAAGTAAATACATGCGAGCCCAAAATAGACAATATCATACTAATCGGACAATAAAAAATTGTACATTGACTCACTAAATCCCAACACAAAACACTGGTTTAACATACATAAGTGCCAACTACATACTTAAGACAAGGTTTTCCTATGGAGTACCCATTTGGGTAGAGGCTTAACACGAAAGAAACTTCATGATCTGCAAATAAAGCAAAATTACTCATTTAACATAGCTCAAATTCAGTAAAACCATGATCCATGAAAGTGTTTAGATGCTAACCTAGAGATACATGAAGCAAATATGACTTTGAAAACCCAGAGTCATCACCAACATGGCTTTCAAAAATGGCCTGAATCAATAATAATATTTTGGCAATCTATATAGTAAAAGGCAACATCGTATAAGTCATAGAAATCTAAGAATTCCCATACTTAACTTCTAAACACAAGACGTAGGTGAGATCAGAATATAAATCATTGAACGTAGAAATATATGACACTAAATTTGTAGAATTTTAACAACAACACAATCTAGCTTATACTTGAATATTCTCCCAACAATGTTATATAATCGATCTTAATGTATTGTAATTAAATGTTTTTAATCGTGATAAAATGTTTACGTGAAGGTAAAAACTTCAGAAAGCAATACAAAAACATAGAAACAAAGTCCAATTTTTTTATTTTGATAAATATATTTTCATAGTGCCAAATCGAGAAGAAGAAGGCGGTTGAGTATTTTGCATACTTGTTATGGTTTAAATATTTGTTTGGAAATATGATTAATGAATATAATGTTATTTGTAAAATTACTCTTGATGAAATTATGAATTCTAATAGCATTTTTATGTAAATAACACATGAAGTAAAAGTTAATTTTAATGTGTATTTATCTTTTAACAGAGAAGATGACAAAAAATGATATTTCAAAGAGTTATATGAGTAAATATTAATAATGATCCTCTTCAATTGTATTGATTTTGGCTGGATCTGTTCTTGGACCATGGTTTGACCTTGTTTTTGGGCTTGTACCTTTCATCTTTATAATATTTGGTCTTTGTACCTTTAATCCACTAAGATGACAAAGAAACAAAAAGAAAAACAAATGTTGGTATTAATTTAAAATATATCTCAAAATGAGTTAGCTCGCTTAACTCAACTCATTTTATACTGAGTTCAAGTCTTTCATGAATCAGCTCAATTCAGTTCATTTATTATATGAGCTTTAATATGTAAACTCTACCTCAAATCATAAAAATATGAGTTAAATGACCTAATTCGTGATCAAATATAAAAATAAAAATAAAAATTATAATTATAAAATAAAATATAGAATAAAATAATTTTCATAATATAATTCAAAATTTAAATATTAAAATCCAAAACATTAATACTAAATACTAAATTAAACCAATACCTAATAATAAATAAAAGTAAAGCTAAATCAATAACTTAAAAATCTATTTTGCATGAAAATCTTGAAATGATTCATTTTCAAAGTCTTTATTTGTTTAAATCATTAATATATATATTTTATACTAGAGTCTTAAGAACATTTTGTTTTATATTTAATTCTAAAGATATATGATATGATGATTGATATCAATATTCTTTTAATTTTAAATATTTTTGAATATTTTTTGGTTTCAAATTTGAAGTTTAGAAAATAAATATAATTAATAAATAAATTATATTTTTATATAAAAAATAGAAATCATCTATATATATAATATAAAACGATCAAAATTAACTAATATTCATTAAAATTGTTTATAACTCGTGATTTAATTTAAACTCGATCAATAAGTTCGTTTATTAAGTCAACCTAAGGTAACAAAATTCATAACTCATGAAAAATTAAGCACACTTATTGTTGCACCTAGAACTTTCCACTTCTGCACCGAAACCACACTTATCGTTGCTGTCTCGCCTGCCAATCGATAAGTCCAAGAACCAGAGATTTCAAATCTCGAGTAGGGGAACACGCAACTCGGTCTATATTCTACGATCTAAGAAAGAAACTCACCCATCTCGAGCTGAGCTGAGCCTGAACTATAGACACCCCTAAATATATCAGAGCTTTTCTGAGTCTTCGTTCTTCGTTTTTGGTTCTCTCCTTTGGCTTCAGAAAAGAACTACCACACTGCCCTTTTTCTCTCCTTGGCATCCTTCACAGTTCCTCTATATCTATCTCGCGCCGCTTTTGGGGGAACCCTAGAAATAAAAAAGAACGAACCTTCTTCATTTACCGAAAATTAGAATCATAAGTTTCAATCTACCCCTTTCTCCTGCTCCTGCTTTCAGATTTGGTTTCGTGCTTCTAATTTCTCGAAAGAATCATGTCAAGGAACGCTCTTTCTGACGAAGAAGGTACTGAAAGGCACCCCTAATTTCGGTAGGGTTTCTTCTGCTTATTCTAAAGATTTGATTTTTTTTTTCTTTCCCCCCTCCGGCGCAGACGATCATGAACTCGAAGATGAGGAGGGAGAGCCAGTTCATGCAGATCCTGTCGATAATGCTGACGATGATGATGAAGATGATGAAGATGGTAATCGCTTTGTCCCTTTATTTGGGTTCTCCAAGTGACGATGAATGTTCCTTCTTCTTCTCTTTCCGATTTCATTACACAAGTGCATGCAGTTATTGTCTTAAAGTCGGATTTATTTGCAACTGTTCTTCTTAGTATTGCAGCTTCTCTGACGTTTATTTGCTGCTTGGTTTTATCAAGTGCCTTATTAAGTTCCTTTTAGACTAAATGGTTTCTGTCCATTAAGCTATGAGTCGCTGTTGTTTTATCTACTCTGTTGTTATTTCCGTGGTGTGATAATCGTTTCTCTTTCTTGTAGGTGATAATAATGAATATGAGAACGATGGGTTCATAGTGGGTGATGAAGAAGAAGAAGAGGAGGAGGAGGAGGATGATGAAGAAGAAAGGAAAAATAGCGATGAGGAGAGGCAGAAAAAGAAGAAGAAACGTAGGAAAATGTAAATATCTTTTCCCTCTTGAATTTCATCCTTTCATATCATAACTTTCAAAAAGCTAATGTTTATCTAGAATACATTTGATAATTATATTCCCTGAATCATCCGTAGTGCTTACTTGTTTTGTGTATCTATCTGATAAACTTTCCACATATGATGATTTGATAGGGACGAAGATCTTGACGAAGATGACTATCTGCTTCTCCAAGATAACAATGTCAAATTCCAAAAGGTCTGTTATAAACTATATATCAAGATTATGTACACACACTTAACATTATATCTCTAATGCTAATAAATATTGATTTTTCTTTTCTTGAATCATGACAGAGGAAGTATAAGAGGTTGAAGAAAGCCCAAAGGGAAAGGGAAAGTGGCCAGGGGGGATCATCTGATGATGAATTTGATAGGAGTGGTGGAGCTGGAAGAAGCGCCGAGGACAAGATCAAAGACAATCTGTTTGATGATGTTGATGGTATATTCTCTTTTAGTTTTGTGACACTTGTAATCTTGTATTTGGTCTGTTGGCGCATATGTAATGTTGTACTCTGTCTTGTAGATTTGCCTGATGATGTAGGCGATGAGGAGGAATTAGCGGTGGAAGAAGATGTAGTTGGTAGCGAAGATGAAATGGCCGATTTCATCGTAGAGGAAGATGGGAATGGTCATCCTAGGAAGTACATATTCTTCTGTTCTTATCTTTCTTTGTTCAGGTGTCTTACGTCACGTTTCTCTGATTCTATCTACTCAACTAATTTTTCAGGGGAGAGCATAAGAAAAGGAAATATAGGCAAGGAACGGATATGAGTGCTATACGAGACGCTAGCGAAATATTTGGTGATGTCAGCGAGCTTTTGTTAATTCGTGAAAAGGGTTTGGCATCTAGTGAAAGGACGGAAAGAAGGCTCGAAGATGAGTTTGAGCCAACTATTCTTTCTGAAAAGTACATGACAGGGAAAGATGATGAAATCCGCCAAGTTGATATTCCCGAGAGAATGCAGGTGCGTTCACTGCTACAGTTTTCTCTATGTGTGCTTATGCTCTAAGTTTATTTGGTCTTCATGGTTGGATGTAAAGATATCTTGTCACCTTTGACAGATATCTGAAGACAGCACTGGAAGCCCTCCTGTTGATGAACTTAGCATTGAGGAAGAGAGCAATTGGATATATTCCCAACTTATTTCGCTACTAAAAGATCCTGATGGACTTCATATTTTTGGAGGACAAGGTTTCTCGGTTAACAAGGATGATATTGCAAAATATTTGGAGCTTCATCATGTGCAGAAATTAGAGGTCCTTGTGGATTCATTCCTTAGTTGCATGTTCCTTGAGTCGCTTTTGGATTACGATGCTAAATTTTTCCTTCTCTCATCCAGATACCATTTATAGCTATGTACCGAAAAGAGCAATGCCGGAGCTTGTTGGACTCTTCTGATATTATTGACCTCAATATAGAGAAGAAACCTGAGACCAAATGGCATAAGGTAAGCAGTTTTATTGGATAAACAACAAGTACTCATCTTATTATAGTGTCTGCGGAAATTGCTGGATTTAATGTAATAATTGTATGCCACTATAGGTCCTCTGGATGATTCAGGACTTGGATAAGAAGTGGCTCCTTCTTCGAAAAAGGAAAACAGCGTTGCATGGTTACTATACAAAACGTTTCGAAGAAGAGTCTAGGAGGGTCTATGATGAAAATAGGCTTAACCTAAATCAGTATCTTTTTGAATCAGTCATGAAATCTCTGAAAGTTGCAGAAACAGAGAGAGAAGTTGATGATGTAGATTCCAAGTTCAACTTGCATTTTCCTGCTGGTGAAGTTGGTATTGATGAAGGGCAGTACAAGAGGCCAAAGCGAAAATCACAATATAGCATCTGCAGCAAAGCAGGGCTCTGGGAGGTTGCAAACAAATTTGGTTATAGCGCGGAGCAGTTGGGACTTGCATTATCCCTAGAAAAACTGGTCAGTGTTCTCTTTATACTGTTTCCTCTGCATACCATTTTGGAATGACAATTCTGATGCTACTCGAGTTGCAGGTTGATGAGCTTGAGGATGCAAAGGAAACACCAGAGGAGATGGCATTGAACTTTGTGTGCGCAATGTTTGAAAATCCGCAAGCTGTTCTTAAGGGTGCTCGGCATATGGTACGTTCCTTCCACGAAGTTATATTATGAACACTTGAGCTAGATTTATCACAACAAGAACTTCTCCTATTAACAATGCTGAGATACTTCTTATTTTCCTTTTTCAGGCTGCTGTTGAGATAAGTTGTGAGCCATCAGTCAAAAAGTATGTCCGTGGCATTTACCTGGACAATGCAGTAGTCTCGACAAGTCCAACAGCAGAGGGGAATGGAGTAATAGACTCTTTCCATCAGTTTGCTGGGGTTAAATGGTTACGTGAAAAGCCATTGAGCAAGTTTGAGGGTGCGCAGTGGCTTCTCATTCAGAAGGCAGAAGAGGAGAAACTCCTTCAAGTAACCTTTAAGCTGCCTGAGAATTACATGAACAGGCTGGTTAGCGACTGCTATGAACACTATCTGAGTGTCGGTGTTAGTAAGTATGCTCAACTCTGGAATGAGCAAAGAAAATTGATACTGGAGGATGCACTTCATACTTTTATTTTGCCATCAATGGAGAAAGAAGCAAGATACTTGCTAACTAGCAGAGCGAAGAGTAGGTTACTTTCAGAGTATGGACAGGCTTTGTGGAATAAGGTGTCTGCAGGGCCATATCAGAAGAAAGAAATGGACATTAGCTCAGATGAGGAAGCTGCACCGAGGGTCATGGCATGTTGTTGGGGCCCTGGAAAGCCGCCAAATACATTTGTGATGCTGGATTCATCGGGAGAGGTGCTTGATGTGCTTTATGCTGGATCCCTCACACTGCGATCCCAAAATGTCAACGACCAACAACGTAAAAAGAGTGACCAGGATCGTGTTTTAAAGTTTATGATGGACCACCAACCGCATGTTGTGGCTCTAGGAGCTGTCAATTTGGCTTGTACTCGTCTGAAGGATGATATTTATGAGGTAAGTATTCATGTACATAAGCTTTGTTCGTTAACTCATGCTAACACAACATACAAGTTCTGAGCCTGATCTTAAAATGTAAAACTTATATTGATACGGTTCTGAAAAATTGTGATGACTGGTTTACTTAAGTAGTTCCTCAGTATCTACTGTGTAGTGGCCTGTATAGTTTGTGTGTTTACATCAGCACTTTCGAACTCTGTATCCTTTTTCAAGTTTGATTGCATTGCTTGATTTTCTGCTTATGTAGCACTTTTCTGCAAATTTTATGTTGATGCTTCATTTTTCTTTGCTATTTCTTCTGTATAGTAAACCATGCTCATGTTTCTCCTTGTCTTGTTATTTCAGGTCATTTTCCAGATGGTAGAAGAAAAACCTAGAGATGTTGGGCATGGGATGGATGATTTAACCATTGTTTATGTAGACGAATCACTTCCTAGGCTATATGAAAATTCTCGAATCTCGGGCGAACAGCTACCTCAACAGTCTGGGAACGTGAAACGTGCAGTTGCTCTTGGACGCTATCTCCAGAATCCTCTAGTAATGGCGGCGACTTTATGTGGTCCAGGCCGGGAAATATTGTCTTGGAAGCTTCATCCATTGGAGGGTTTTCTTCAGGTTGACGAGAAGTATGGGATGGTTGAACAGGTTATGGTTGACATAACAAACCAGGTTGGAAT
>MU107784.1:0-40353 GCA_012274485.2 Sinapis alba | reverse complement strand
AAACCTAACTTTCTTCAAAGCCACAATCTTCTTCTGGTCCAGGTCCCGAGCTCTGTACACATTACTATAAGTGCCCTGCCCAATCTGCATAAACCAAGTATATCATTTACTGTAACCCAAATAGGTTTCTAGATTTGGAAACATGCCAATAGAAGTGAGTCTCAATGTAGATAAAGAGGAAGATTACTTTGTCCAACTTTTCGAAAGAATCAGCACGGCGTGGAACCCATCCTTTGATAGCTTCTCCAGCAACAGAAGCCAGCCATGGAGGCCAACCTGCAGCTACATACTCTCCTTCAACTCCTTTAGCTATGGTGATACCCATTGGGAAGTTCGAAGCTGCAACATTCTCTATCTTCTTCTCTCTTCTACTACTCAAACTCTCCCCACGCGAAACAATAGCTTGCTTTGGTCTTACAACACTAACAACATCAGGCTGTTCCTTGGTCCTAAGAGACTCTTCTCTTCTAGAAGAAGCAACGGGTCTTGAAAGTGTATACTCAGAAGAGGACTTGTTTGAGAAACGCTCTCTTGGACTGTCTTTGCTATCTTCTATAGCAGAAGGCTTACACCAAACACAACCCATTTGCTCAAATCTCACTCAGTAATGAATCTACTTCCAAAACTAGTCAAACAAACATCACCTCTTGTAGCTAATCAAGTGGGCCCCCACATGAAAGAACCAAAAGTCTGAAAATTAAAGGTAACCCTAGAAGCTATGAGGATAACACTTTAACCCAGAAAGAAAGAAAGAAAAAAAGTGATTTTTTTTTCCTTCAATTTGAAAAATGTGCCCAGATCAAGACGACGGTTTCAGGAACTTATGATTCGTGTAAAAGGCCCAAAAGATTTCTCAACAAGTATGAATCTGCGTAAAGGAAGTACCTTTTTCGAGAGATTGTAGAGAGAGAAATGTAAAGCTGGGAAATTTGCAGGAACACGAGAGAGAGAGAGAGAGAGAAATCAAAAAGGGTTTAACAGAGACTGGTTGAGAGAGGAACGGATCTAAGGGGGCGGAGAGATTTTGAGAGACACATACATATACATACATGTGTGTGTTGAAGCAGAAGGTGAATTACAAGTTTTGCAAATTTTTGGAAAAAGTATAATTTTTTAAATAGATAAATAATAATATTCGGTAATAAAGATTTTCACCGTATATTTATGAGTAGTGGGTGCAGTTTAATAGCTTATAATAAATTAGAAAATTAAAAAAAGAAACTTATAAAAACAGGAAAATCGAAGCTGGGACATGCGAAAGGAAAGACATTCTTGATTCGTCAAAAACACGCGCTTTTATTAAACACTTATTATCTTCAATAATCTATAACTAATCAAATCCTTCTTCTGATTAAGTATGTTTTATTTTCTTTGGGCAGATGTACCTTAATAGAAAAACAATATTTACCTTTTCTAATGGAGTTTTACATTTAAAAGATGTCTAAATGAATGGATGTTCTTTCTTACTTAAATTTACACACATCATAGTATCATACATTGACCACCTTTTTATGTATTTCTGAATTGTTGTTCAGATATGTTCATAGTTAAATATTTTATTAACAACATACATTTTTAGTTTTTTACCTACTACAATTCAAAGTTATTGCTTACTGTTCTAGAAAACTATATAACAGAAGAAACATAACATAACTGCTACGTAAAAAAAAAAACTTATTAAAATGATGGATCTTGAAACTAAAAGTAACCAAATGGAAAATTTAATTAGCGTTTAGAAAGCACTCCGTAATAACTGAGTAGGTTAAAGTAAATCGAGTAAATAAATTACAAGCAAGTATGAAGAGAGTGTTGAAAGTTCTGTGGAAAAGAAGTAAAAGCCGAGTCGTCGTCTTCGGACGAAAGTTACGTTAGTCTTTTCGTATTCGCTTCCAGTTTCATTAATAAACTATATTTCTCTATTGACCAAAAAAAAACATAAAAATATTGTTGTTTATCTCCATAATCCCTGCACTAATGATTTTGGCTTCATAAAACAATTCTATAATCTAATTTTGCTATTTACTAAAATTAAAACAATAATTGAAATGGACGGTCAACTAGTATTAGTTTACACACAACCAAACAAAAATCTTATTTCATATCATTATATCTCCTCCGTTTCAAATTACTTGTCGTTCTGGAGTAGAATTTTTGTTTTAAAATAAGTGTCGTTTTCGGTTTTCAATGTAAAATTTATTGGTAATATTTTCTACTCTATTTTTCTATTGGTTGATATATGGTTAGATGTATTGGTAATAATATTTTTATTTTGAAAATATGTAAAATTAAATATTTTCTTAATCTGTATGGATAAATCTAGAACGACAACTAATATGAAACGGAAAGAGTATGTATTAGGAGTATTCCTCATTACTGGTACTATAAACTAGGACTAGCACTTTAATGATATTTATTTGAAACAAAACTTGAGTTTTCTGGCTAAATTGATTGATTTGATATTGATAAAAAATTATTTTAAGAATTTAGAAACACAATAATCAACATGTTATTATCCCTACCCCATCAATCATCATCAACAACATGTTATTATCCACATTATGCTTACAGCCAAACTTAATGGACTTGTCTTCTCCATTTTAGACAATACAACACATTTGGGCCCATTGTCTCTCCGAGGACGGCTACGCTAGTTATATGTATCACATAAATATAATCAAGATCAATTCTTTTAAATAAAACTTTTTAAATTTTGTCACAAAAATAGTCATTAAAAAAATAACCAAAATAATCTCTTTTTATTTTTTAAAAATTAATATTTTATTTTTATTTTTAATAATTTAAAATCTTAACTTCAAAATTTCACTCTTTAATTCTAAACCCTAAGTTTACAATAGTTAACCATAGAAATATAAGTATATATTTACATCTTTAACCATAGCAAACATCTTTTTTTTTGTGTGCTATTTTTGTGACAATTTTTTTTTTTTGACTATTCTAGGGTATTTCTCTATAATCAATTCATACATCAACCATGTGAATAATAACATTGTATTAAACACTATTTAAATATTTGATATGATTTATTATGTTTGTGTTTTCTACTGACGCATGTGTTTTATAGTTTTATTTTTCTAAATGGTGATGTAGGGTGGTAAAACAAGATGAATATATAAATAAAAATGCACTGGGACAAGGTTGTAACAATGATTTTCAATATGTTTTAACTATCAAAATACAACTATAATGTATACTGAATCGAATCTTGGTTTTGCATAAGTTTCTTAAGGTTGACTGGAATGTCATTTGGACTTTGTTGCCGAGAGTTATGTCTCGTTGCACAAACCCAAGCCGTGAGCATTTGAGTCTGTATCTTCTTCTTCTTCTTCCACAAGGCTCACTTCTACGTGCCATATACTGTTTAGACTTCAGATAGTCAAGAAAAATCAATCTGTTTAAGAACGTATACTGATCTTTTGTTGTTTTCAGGAAAGTATAACATAGTTTAAGAACCGATCAACATCAGTGAAATGGCGAGAAAGAACGACCCTTTCTACATGTTTGTTGATGAATTTTATTAAGACCCTGTTCAAAAAATATTAACTATATATTTAATGATATAATAAAATAATTTTATTTATATTTATTTGATGTTTTTCTTTAAATTATAAACTAAAAGCTTAAGAGTATATCTAAAATTTGAAATTTTGAACCAAATTTATGTATTTATTTATAAAATATTTTTAACATTTTTTTTTTAAGATTTGAACCATGTTTGACCGTTTCACTAACACATGCTATTAGACGGCCATATGACGAAGAAACGCATTCATATGTTAAGAACACTTGGAGTTACACAGACGATAATAATAGTTTGATTGTGGAGGATCATTGTTGTTCGTAATGTCCCTTACACCGATGCAAAAAGATTTGAGAACAAATAGCCAAGATTTGAACGTTTACTTATGCAACACGTTTATGCATTTTTAGAGACTCCGAAGCTTATATATGTCATAGATTATTCCCATATATCCGGTACTCTCACTAGTAAAGATCTTCTTTATAGCCACGATTTTGGGCTATGCAGAGGTTGATTGTTTGTGGTTTTTACAATAGCTTTTGGTTTTTGTTTTTTACAAATTTATTTTTTTGCTAATCAAGATTCTTAGAAAATTGATTCCCTAAATTGTAGGAAAACCAGATTTTGAAAATAACTAATTCTTCTTAACAAAAACTACAATCCATATTTCCTTTGTTTTTTCATGTACGTCAATTTTTTTTCTTGTTAGTATAAATTAGAAGAATATAAAATAATAAAAGTTTTTGAATACTTGCTGATGTGGGTAATAGGAAAGGAAGCAAGAGGAATGTACAACGCAGGACAAGCGAAAGAAATGACATTTTGGACACTTAAAATTAATATTTTTTTTTGTTAAAATATTCTTATATTAATGCATTAGTATAACAAAATAATCTCTATATAAATTAAACTGATTAAATAATAATTATTCTAAATCACTATAGTTGAATAAAAATAATTTATCTAACATCTAAAATCTAATAGAAAATATATATTATTTTATTAATTTTAGTTTTGGTTAAAAATATAACTTTTGAGTTAATGTTTTAAAAATATATACTAAAAAATCATTAATCTAATTCTAGAAAAACTAATAATTTAAAATCTATTTAAATAATTTTATACAGTTTTCCACACTTATACAATTTTCAAACTTATAAAAACATATTTAAATTTTATTTATCATATTTAAATAATAAATTAACTATCAATTATATACTATTTAATGAGGTTAAGTAAAAATAATTTGTTTAACATCTATAATATGAAAATATTAAATATGAACATTTTCAAAAAATTGTCAAAAATATAATTAATTATTTAAATATTATTTTATAAAAATTTTACATATTTTTACGAGATATATTTGATAGTATTTATTAAAAATGATATTTATTTTTGTAATTTTAAGTTTGCTTAAAAAGAAATTAACTTACAAGTGAAGTTCTTAAAAATAATAAATAATCTTAAAATTAAATAAATTATAAATCAAACTTTAAAAAAACTTAAATATTCAAAAAAATAAAATTTTTTTTAAAAAAATCTAAAAACCAGAAACTAGAATCTAGAATCACCATTCAAGTTTTTGAAAAAACTAAAAACTACAGCAAAATCAAAAAAACTAAAAATCAAAAACTAAAATCTAAAATTTAATAACCAAAATCCAAAAACCAAAAACTAAAATCCAAAAACCATCTAAACAATCATCACCATAGCCATGGTTTTGCAGTGGCTATGTCGTGGCTATAACGAATGTTTCTAGTAGTGTCTATGTGGATTGATGATGCGAAGCTCCAGCTTGTTGTAGATCCATATCAACTACTTGAAAGGTAAATTAGATTGACTTCAGTTCTCTTTCTTTTTTTTTTGAAAAGTATTTGTTCAGGCTAAAGCAACTAGCTTTATCTGGGTCTCAATGTTCAGGTTCTTGTGGATAGCGAATTATAATTTCGCAATTTCGAGACACTACAGTCTCAAGACGTTTTTAAAATCTAAGAACATCTGCATTGGTTGTAAATTAGAGTTGCTCTTACCTATTAAATAATGAAAAAGTGAAAGTGAATAAAGTAAAAAAAAATAGGTCTTAAAATTTTTAAGAAATTTTAAGAGCTATTTTTTTTACATTTGTCACACAATCAATGGTTCATGTTTTTTAAAACTTTACAAAATAAAAATAAATAAAATAATAATATTTGAAAAACATACAAATGTTTTACAAATACTGATGCTCTTATATCGAGGCTAAGCATCAAATAACAAGTGGTAATGGTGTTAAGCTATAATAACTCCATATTTAACATAATAGGTCGAACCAATCATGAATTGGTTAATTTCATTATCTCAGCTTTGTATAAGATACTAGAGATTTAACATGCAGTTTATATATTTTAAATATGATAAATTTATTATTAAATTATTATTTGAGTTATTTTTTTGAATTTTATTTTTTTTTAAGTTTTTATTTCTTAAATGAATAGCATAACAATATATCATATATGATTATATTTTAAATATGATAAATTTATTATTTAATTATTATGACGAGTTTTACGTATTTCTAATTAATTTTTAAAATATATCATATATGATTAATTAATGTAAATTCTGAAACTTTATATAATTTAAATTAATGTTTAATACCAACATGGTTTTTCTTTCAACTCTTTAATGTTCAAATTTTATGGAAGTATCATTTCCATCCTATATAATTAAGATTACAAATGTAAATCTACTATAAATTTATTTATTAAAATTTATTTATCGCATATATTTCCATTGTATATCCATTTCAATATAATTTTACGCCCACCTTCACTTTCATCCCTCGATTTTAGAAGTTTATTTCTTGTATGATTTATATTTTACCATTTGTATGCTTCCAGTCATTTTCTATATATTTAATTATATTTAGTTTTTAGTTAATGTTCTCTTCATTTTTTTTATATATTTAGTGTATCTATTTAGTCTTTACTATATGCTTGCTTACATACTTGATGTTATCTATTGTTGTTTACAGTTTAGCCCTTTGGTTTTATAACTTGGTGATCTCTCGTAATTGTAATGTAATTTTTAATCGATTTTTTTTTAAATATTTATCTCTTTCTACATATTTTAATATTGATTTTAGTAAGTTTATATTGATATTAATTTTAATTTTATATTTATAGGACATCTTGTTTTTGGTTATTTAACATATTTACATGATTTTCAATAATATATATAAATTTAAATTTTAATTTATATGTGATTTTTATTTTTAAATACCAAATTTAAATATATATGCTTTTTAACGAATTAGCTTAGATATCAAATTAATTTTCTTCTGGATAATTTTTGCTAGTGATTTAATATTGAATTAAATTTATTGTGAAAAATATATTTTTGAAAGTTTTGAAATATAAGATTTTTTATTTAAATAGTTTTGTATATTAGTTTCCAAACATTATTCTAAATATCTGTTTTTATTAGCTATGTAGTTAATTAATTATTTTCTGGAAAATTAAAGAGCATTAAAAAATCGTGTACCAAATCAACAATCAATCCTTTTGTTTTCTCAACTCAAAAAAGCAAAGAACAAATGTCAACTCGCGGTCATAATCATATAAATGTTAATTTTGTTTAAAATATTTTCTGTTAAACAGATTTGTATGATTAGTTTCAATGCATCAGTCTAAACATCTATTTTTAATGGCTGTGTATTTGATTAATTATTTCTGATTTTTTTTTAAAAAAAAATTATGAACAAATGAAAAATGTATATGTTTAAATCATTTTAACTTGATCATTTTCTCAGTGAAATAAATTGTTCAGGCTAAATGTTGGAACTCTTTTATGTTATATGAATCTTTGATAATAATTTATATGCTGGAACTCTTTTATGTTATATGAACCTTTGATAATAATTTATTTATGTGGTATTCAAAAACACTTACATAAACAACTATGATAGCATATTAGCCTTTTGTTATCACAATTTTTTATCTATATTCTATTTAATTATAATTTTTTATTATCTTGATCGGTAAATTTCTTATCAAAAGTATTGATGTATTTTTTTGATAGGTGTATTTGTTATTTAAAATGTATTACTAGAAAATGTTAAATACTTTAGTATGTGAAAACACCTTAATTTTTATGTTCAGATACAAATAATAAAATATTATTAGTTTTGTATTATAATAATTTTGATTAAATAAAAGAGATGAAATGGCAAATTACTACAGATACATGATGAACATGACTATTAAATGAGATAATAGAATATGAAAAAACATTTACTTAAATATTTTCATATCCAACACTGTTATATACCAATGTTCTAAAATACGTTATGCATATATGCTAGCCAGGTGGTTGATTACTTTATATCATTTAGATATGTATGCAGATGTATATATAGAGCATATATGATAGATATATTCTAAACAAATATTATAATATTAAAAATAAATACTTAAAATTTTAAATAGAAAACATATTAATTTTCTTTGAAAAGTTTCTTTTGTTTCTTTTGTTTCTTTTGTTTCTAGTTATCTCTCTGAAATTTTTTTTTTTTGTTTTTTTTTGCCTGGAATTTTGAATTAGTTCTCCACCTCAAGTTTCACACAAAATAATACTTCTTCTTAAAAATTATTATAGTTTAAAACTGATATTTTATACTTTAAATTATGCATTTATATTTAAAAATTAAGTTAATAACATATGCTCATGTAAAACGTAACTAAATTGTGTTTTAACATGTGTAATATTTTACAAGCAAAAATAATTATTAATATATATATTTATCAAAAAACAAAAGTACAATATTAGAAAAAATAAATAGTTAACATATTTTACTCTATGAGTAAAATAGCGAAGACGCTAATCGTTCAAATATCCAAAACAAATTGCAGTCCAATATTTTTCTCTCGTAAACAATAAGTTACTAGGCTAGGGTCCACACACCCTTGTGCGAACAAGTATATACATCCAATAAATTATGTTATTAATGTAATTTTTATTTTAATTAAACTATTAAATTGATACAAATTTTATATTAACTTTATAAATTATAAGTATCTATATTGAAAGTGGTGTACTAAATTCTGTCTTTTTTTTAGTTTCATCTTCGTGTTTAGGGGATGTAGATTTTGGATCAATTTTTTTCTTTCTAGTAATAACCAAAGCATCATTACGCAATTTAAATTTGAAATCAAACACTTCTTATAGTTATGGGTCGAAAAAATCACTGAAAGTATTAGAAACAATCATATCTCATAAAAAAATCAACAAAACTACGATAGCCAATAAACATAATATATTATTAACAATTTTGATGTTAGAAACTGTGGCAAAAAATAAAAAATATTACCTTTGTATTCAGCACACAAACAAATCGAGTAAAACATACAACATACGACGCTTCATTAGATTTAATGAAATACTGATATTTTCTTTGCATACTTAGACTACAACATTCGTGTTAGATGCATATCACTAAATATTAAAAATTCAAATCAGCTTTATGTTGCAGAAGTGACACAATATAAAATTAAACACTCAATAAAACCTACATTATGTCACCAAACCAATTCAACAAAACATTTTTGTATTTTTTCATGAATTCTAAAATTTTAACACCTTAATTTTAATATTTTAACAACATCTAATTGGATCAATATTCTAACAGAAACTAGTAACTTCCTCTTCAAAAAGACATATAGCTAGAATAAATTTATTATTTTTGCGAAAAACTTTTGTGTATTGATCATAGATAACATAATAATGAAATGAGTCAATAAATAGTAATTTGGCCCAAAAAGACATCTATCTTATTAAAGTAAAAGTACCATTTGGAGTGTTTGGAAACATAGATAGAAGTAAAAAAAATTGTTGTTTGGAAACATGAATAGTACATTAAGAGAAAAAATTAATGGGCTTAATTTGAATCATAGATTACTATGGCCCAAAGTATAACTAATATTTATTTTAGGATTTTGTATGATTATTATTAATTTGGTAAGAAAAATTATTACAATTATTTATAGTTTTATTTTTTTGAATAAATAAAAAATAAAACATAATTTATTTATATAATTAATATTTTGTATTGTTACTTTCTCTTTTCGTATATGTTAAATACATATCTTAATATTTCTTAATATATAATTTAATAAATACAATATAATTATATAAAGGATCCATTTTATGAGCTATTCTGCGTATTTAAAAATGATACACTATTATTGAGTTAAAAAATTATTAAATTACAAAAGTATACATATTTGTAAAATTCTTATTACAGTTTACCGCTCATAACGTTTTATGGACACCCATGTTACACGACACAATGATGAAATATATAGTTTAAACGATAAACAAAAGTAGTAAAAATAGAACCGTTAAATTTTTATTTTCTAAAATTTGTATACATTGAAAAACATGCACCCGTGCAGTCGCACGGGTCAAAATCTAGTTGTATGTTATAGTGACAAAATATTCGAGTTGAATTAGCTGGGAGGTTATCCAAAACCTACATAAATTATTGAGAAGCTAAATACTCCCTCCGTTTCGCAAAGAGTGTCGTTTTGAGGTTTTATTTTTGTTTCATAAAGAGTGTCGTTTTCTATTTTCAATGCATAATTTATTAATTTTATTTTTCACTTTAATTTTCTATTGGTTGAAATATGGTTAGGTGTATGGGCAATGATGTTTTTATATGAAAAATATGCAAAATTAAATATTTTCTTAATCCGTGTGCACAACTCTAAAACGACACTTATTATGAAACAGAGGGAGTATATTTTTAGGGTGTGGGATTAAAATGAAAAAAGATGGTGGCTAAATACAGATTTTAAAGATTGACTTGAGCAGAAAGTATAGATCTATACTCTAACTCTTATTTCTACTTTTTTAATAAACTTTAAAATAATAATATTATCTAATTAAAAAATTAATGAGTCAGCTAAAAGTTATTAAAAACAGTAAAATTATCTAAAATCATGGTGAATATGTCAAAGCAACAAAATTATTTCTCAAATAATAATATAGATACCTTATTTTATTTTAATCATATAATCAAGATTAAGTTCAGACGTGGGATTTGAAATTGTTTAGCTTTGCTAGAAGAGAGAAAATAAAATTCTTCAAAGAGTGACCCACATCAAACCAAGAACCTTACTAGTATAAAACCTTTTTATATAAAGAGTTTATATACTTATTAAAGAAATCAAAATCATGGAATCTGTCAAAGTCCAAATCCCAAAATCAGATCATCTCTCTTCCCAAAAGCCAAGTAGATACCTTCCTCCTTCATTCATTTCCTAAACAAGCAAGATCCTGTGAACAAAAGCTTTCTTGTTTCTCTCCTTTAACTCACAATCAGCGTTTGCTCCATCTGATAAAACCCACAAACTCTGTTTCCTTTTTCATCATGACTTCGATGAACCCATCTCTCTTTCGTGTAATCTGTATACTCCATTCTGTAATAGCTCTAACAAGTGGAACCCTAATGATGTTCTACACAGAGAAAGCGTCCATCTTCGGACCAGGAAG
Source organism: Sinapis alba (assembly GCA_012274485.2). Classification (NCBI taxonomy): domain Eukaryota; kingdom Viridiplantae; phylum Streptophyta; class Magnoliopsida; order Brassicales; family Brassicaceae; genus Sinapis; species Sinapis alba. The sequence continues at coordinate 29,282 of MU107784.1, read as the reverse complement.
TGAGATTGCGAGCAAACTAAAAGGATCAACGCCACATGATGAGCTACTCATTCAGATTTCTCAGTCGTTCTCTGGTTTGCTTCTCTTTGCCATTGGTTTTGTAGTGTTCATGGTGTCTTTCGTGAAAGACAGAGAGTTTCATAGCCTCTTTGCTAGAGGGTCTGTGATTCTTTACGTGTTAATGGCTTCGTGGAGGGTTTTGTTCGAGTGGAAAATCGAAGATATTGCTTATGAATGGCCTAAACAAGCTCTTGGAGACATAGCTTTGGGGATCTCTTGGGTTTTCTTTCTTGTTTATTCATGGAGAGAAAAGTATGATTGATGATGTATTTAGTTTTTGTTCTAACTTGTGGGATAATAAGTAAAAAAGATTTCATCTTCAGATTTGGTAAGAAGGAAACTGAAAACATCTGTCCGGATTCAGACAAGATCAAACAATGATGTATTTAGTTTTTGTTCTGACTGTTTTTTATATATATTTTGTGTTGTTTTTTAATGTCTTGTTCTATAATATATGATGTGTACTGTAGATCCCTTATTAGAACATCATTATCCCTAGAACCCCATTTGGGGTTCTTATTTTTTTTGTTTTGCTTTATCTGATTTTTTTTTTTAAATAAATAAATCACGGGCCGATAAGTGTCAGTGAGACCGTAAACAGTGCAAAAGACGGTTCTTATTTAAGAGTTTTTGGAACCATTTCTTGCAATGTTCACGGGCCTTACATATCAGTGGGGTCGCGAACATTGATACCACCTTTAGAGCTTGGGTTAAAAATGTCTTTATTAATCCATCTAAACTCATTCTGAAAGGAGAATCTGAGATTCTTATTTTTGATTACATATTTACATCATTATATTATTATTCTCTTGTCAATTTGTGAAAAAAGCGTAAACATATGGTTACATGCATGCTTGTTGTATAGCCTATTTTCATCCCATTTATAACAAATAATCGAATTTTGAAGGATCATATGATTGTACAGGTTGTTTCATATGATCACTATTAGGTTACTTTAGTTGGTAAATCGTGCACATGGCCAATGACATTATTTACTTGTTAGAAGCTTCCTTACAGTCAAATCCTAACATATAGAAATCACCACGTCCTCACTGACACTCCTTATCATTCTTAGTTGTTTCATCTTCCCCAAATCGCTCACTTAAACTACCAAACCCGAGTTTCCCCAACATAATTTTTCATAAAAATAGTATGGCAATTCACGAGTTTCCATAACATTATTTTGGGGCAATTCTCTTAAATAACCTCTTTTAAGTTTTTGTCACAAAAATTGTCACAAAATAGCCCTAGAAAAATAAAATGACCAAAATAACATTTTTTTTTTTTGAAATTTTCATTTTTTTTTATTTTTTTAAATTTGAAACTCTAACCCCAACCCCACCACTTAACTCTAAACCCTAAAGTCTAAATTAGTTAACCCTAGGGGTATAAATACATATAAATAAAAAATTTAGCTTCTTAAAAAACTTATTTTGGTCATTTTCTTCATTAAAAACTATTTTTGTGAAGAACAAACTAAAAATGGCTATCTAAGAGAATTTCTCATTATTTTTTTCATAAAAAATATAATTTGGCAATTCTCTTGCTTTAAATAACATGTATATATTTTTCTCCATCAGTTGATTTATATTAATCCCAAACTCAAAATCCAAAGTCACAAAAACCAATCATCTCCAACCCTAGAACAATTCTCTAAGACTGACAGTACCGGCTCTGACCCAGTGCTGCAATGCATTTGCACTGGGTCAATTATTTTTTTTTCCAATATTTTCTTTTAAAAATAAAAGTCCTAATTTATTAAAATCACATATATAATACAAATAATTAGCATCTTGCTTTATGGATTTGATCAGTTAAGAAACCTTAAAAAAAATCACACATATTATTATTTGGGCCAGCCCCAAAGCTGATATTCAAACACAAATTTCGTCCATCAAGCCATCAATAAAACGTGTGACAGAACAAAATATACCAGCCACCTTCCACCTATCAATGAGACCAAACAGTCTTACACAAAAGAATTAGATCACACACTTTGTACAAAACATGCGAGATACTATAATTAAACAGAGGGAGAGCATTCCTCATCAACAAAAACATCTTTCAACCACATCAAATAACCTGCGGCAATGTAAGATTTATTAAGTCAGATAAGTGGATTGGTGATAAGTGGATTGATCATTCTATTTTATATATTACTAAAGATTCTTCCAACTACCGATGTTGAAGACTTTGTCTCTAATACGCACTTTTGAGATGATGGATCTTTGAACGTCAATCTTGGTATGTTTGGGTAAGGATCAATGGGCAACTTTGTGCCAAATTGATGGGCCACTTTGCGCCAGATCGATGTGGATCAGGATCTGATATCATATTAAGTTAGATGAGCTTTCAACCTAAAACTAATTGGTCATAAGTGGATTGACCCTTCTATCTTATATATTACTAATGATCCCTTCCAAATACTAACCAAACAAGCATCTTCCATAACAAAAATCACCTTATTCCTTATGTGATCAATCATGCATTCAGCTGCCCATGAAAACTTGAATATGACCTCTTGGATATTTGAAACAAAGTAAAGTGATCTCCTACTATGCATTAATTAGCACTTTTCCATGATCATCTCTCACATGCCCATCTATGCATTAAGTAAAGTGATCTCATACTATGCCTCCCTTGTTTGATGGTTTCCAAGAAACTCTAATATTACATTTGACCCACGATGGCACTTGTGTTCGATTCTTCAACTTGAATGGACATTTGTGATCAACTTCTCTACCCCTTTCTTGACTTAAAAACCATAAATCCACCTGCTCTTTGATTGTGGCCACAAGCTCATTGTCTAAGAAAAGCTTTCTTTCAAAAAGAAGTGATTTATGTCCTTCCATAGATACCAAATAACACAAGATAACATCTTCTGATTTCCACTGGGATACAATGGTTTTCATCAAGGGTGAGAAGATGTTGAAAATTTGAGAAAAATATATCTCATTGATTCCATTTTGAGGGATAGAAATGTTACATAACACCCATACTTGTTTTGCAATAGAGCATGTAAGACTTTATGGTTCACAGACTTCCCTCCGAACCCACATAATTGATAACAAAGATCTGCGCTTAGCCCTCTTTTTGCTAGAAGTTACACATCATAAATATCGTTCGGAAGTGCTTGCCACATGAATGATTTAATCTTACGATTTTTATCTACTTTCTAAATAGCTTCTTTGATCTCATTTAATGATGGTCTCATTTAAGTTTGATGTCCCTCCTTAGAATATGTTGCTCTACATATCATTTAGTAATCATACTAGACACTATACATCCCATTTCTGTTATGGAGTCAAACGCAATGGTGTTTCTTGTCTATTACTGGTTTCATCTTCATTATTCTAGCCATGTCCTCCTCATAGAAAAGTTAATGGAGTTTATCCATCTTCCATCATCTGGTTTAAATATCTATAAGCTCACTGACCTTCAATCTGAAATCCATTACATATTTTTCATTAGAGGTCTCCTCATTGATTCACCATGACTCCATTCAACACCCCAAACTGTGATTGATTTGCCACTCTCCACATATTTTTGAGTCCTTGAGCTAAGAGTTCTTTACCAAATTGTATGCTTCTCCAACCATAAGATGGTCTTAATCACATTTTAGCTGATAGAAAATCATTATTTTCAAATATCTGCTCGTAAGCACCCTAGCAAAAATAGAATTTGGCTGGTCAAGGATCCTCCAAGCTTGCTTTGTCAGTAATGATTGATTGAAAAGATGGATATCTTTGAAAGCCAATCCTCTTTATTCATTTTCTGAGCACTATTTATTCCAACTTAGCCAATGGATATTCTTTGTATGCTCTAAAGAGTTCAACCAAAATCTGCCATGGCTCTAGTTCTCACATAATTTTTTTATGTCATCTTAATCATGACATAGCATAGATAGACAGTGCCATGGCTACTAAAATATATTCCTTTCCCCCATGTGATAATAATTGTGAAACAAACCCGGGAACCTGTCCTTTAGCCTATCATAAATGTACGCTAACATCTCTGTTATTGAGCCACTAAAGCATTAATTCATGTAAACCCTAACTAAGTTCCAGTACCCATGCCTTAGATATCCATGTAATCTTTTTAGTCTCCAACTGAGATTGCTCTGAGACTTTGGATCCAAAGGTGATTGTCGATTTCAACAGATTCACTTGCTGTGCAGTTGTCTCTCCACATACTTTCAGGATGTTCATGATGTTTATAGTTTGTTTTTCATTTGCTTTGCATACAAAGAGACTATCATCATCAAAGAGTAATGGTGAATCATAGGGCCATCATCTGAGCATCTCAATGTATTAATCCTTATGTATATAAGATATACATAAATAGAAATGTAAATGGTCACCCTGTCTCAAACCCCTACCTGGATTGATTTTATGAAAGGATTGATCATTTATCAATGGAAAATATGTAACAATAGTTACATAAAATAGGAGAATTTGTCAAAAATGATTCAAATCTTGACTTTAAATGCAAAAGTGTACCCTAAATTCAATCAAATGCAAAAGTAACTCAAAAATCTAGTGAAATTACAATAACCCATTTATGACCAAATAAAAAACATGTATTAAGTTTTACCATTATAACCTTCTGCGTGAGAATACTTTTTGTAAGTCTTCTTAGAGAAGACTTCTTTGTAATGTAAGTCTTCTCGTACATTAGATCTTTAAAATAATATAAAAATTATATAAAAGATATTTTGATGGGAAAAAATTAAAATCATGTAATAATAAACATTTCTAAATGATGTAAATTAGTTTTACTAAAATTGAACTATTTTCAATATAAATGAGTGAATGTACATTGAGTCATGATAGTCATTTTTTTAGGGTTTGGTAACATATGTTACAGTATTGTTGGTATTTTTAGGATTAGATATAGAAATATTATTTTTATTTTTTAATTTGATCTTTATGTGTTTAGTGATTATCTAATAACTTGATTTAAACACTTTCTAAGTTTCTTTTAGTTTAAGGAAATGTTTTTTTGCTTAGTTATTTGATTATAAGGTCTGGAAGACTCACAGAAGGCTTCCCAAGAAGTCTTATGACATATTTCGCTTAAACGTAAATAGAATTTAAGGTTCCCGCTTATTTTTTTTAAAAAATTGGGTTTTCCGCCTAAATCGAAGTCTTCCAAAAGTCTTCCGGGGAAAATCTTTTCATGTATTAGATCTTAAAAGTAATTAATAAATTTTATAAAAATATTTTGAAAGAAAAAAACCAAAATCATGTATTAATAAACATTTGTAAATGATGGAAATTTGTTTTATTAAAATTGAATTATTCTCAACATAGATGAGTGAATGAAAATTGAGTTATGATAGTCCTTGGTTTAGGGTTTGATAACATATGTTATAGTATTGTTGGTATTTTTAGGGTTAAATTTTGAAATCTTATGTTTTTATTTTTTTGTTTAATTTGATTTATATATGTTTAGTGACTATCTAATAACTTGATTTAAATATAAGGATGTGTTTTTTACTTAGTTATTTGATTATATGATTTTGAAGACTCTCAGATGACTTCTTAGACGAATAGTTTTATATGATTATATGATTATATGATTTTGGGAAGTCTTATGGGATGAATAGTTTAGGAGACTTATTCTTCTAATTTATTTTATGTTAGAATACTTCTCAAGAAGTTTTCCAAACTAATCTAGACCTTAATTTTTACTTTCAATTTTAGGGTTATACTGAAAGACTTTCGGAAGACTTCAAGAAGATTTTGGAAGACTTTCGGTAGACTTCGGAAGACTTGAAGACTTTCAGAAACTTTCAAAATCAAATTTTTAACCTAATTGAGACTTTTTGTCTCCCTATATATAGAAAATTTACGCATTCTCTCTCTTCCTCTCAAATGATTGCAACAAAAATGTAATGTTTTTCACTCTAAAAATGTTTAACTTGTCTCTAATCTTATCTTGTTTTGCAGGTTTTTCAATTACATAGTTCTCATCTTTCAGTACTTTAAAGGTAGATCTATAAATTTTGAATATGTATTTTTGTGTGTTTTATATGTTACATTCTAAAAAGTTGTAGATTCAACATAATGTGACAGTTTTATTTATTATTTAAGCATACAAAAAATAATTTTTGAAATTTTTATTTGTTTTGATGCTATTTGAACATTTTTGAATGTGCAAGTTTTTTCAGATCTGAGACAAGCTTTAGAAGACTTTTCAGAAGACTTACTGGGAAGTCTTACAAAGTCGTCTGACAAAGTCGTCTGAAGTCTTCCGATGTCAGGAAAACACTAAATTTTATATCAATTTCTCATTTTTCTTATGTCTTTCTACTAATTTATCTTGTTTTGTAAGTTTTTCATTATATAATTATTATCTTTCACTATTTTTAAAGGTAGATCTATAAATTTTGAATGTATATTTTTGTGTTTTATATGTTAGATTCAACATAATGTATTGTTTTATTTCTTATATCTCAGCTTCTTGCTTTTTCTCAGCAAATCTTCCAACTTTTCCTGGTGAGACATTCAACAAGTCTGCTTCGGTCTCCGTTCCAGTTCTCGCCTGGTTGTTTGCTTGGTCACGACAGTAGCATTTTAGAATTTTCACTATTACACAATAAATACAGAGATTACATTGTCCTCTGTTTTCTCTTCAACTTCTCTCTCCGCGATGGTCGCAGACACTGTTCCTCCAGCCTCAACTACCTCAGCTGGTAGCATCACCTCAACAACTTCCTCCCCTGGGGGTCCTACATCCACATCTTTTTTTTTGTACATGAGCAATAGTTTCCTTCTCCTGTATTGTTTTTTCCTCAGCTACAGTCATTACTTTTTTTGGTGCATTCCCTATCCTTATGTCTAAATTTCCCGCAGAAAAAGCACTTAGTAGGATCCATGGATAGGTGAACTCGATATCGGCACCGATCCCAGTCTTAGAAGGAAATCTATAACTAGAGGGCAGTGGTTTTGTCATATTCGCATTTACAAAGACCTTAGCCTCTTCAAAAGTAGAACATAACTCTGTCTCTGGTTGCAGTCTAACATGCTTCCCAATAGAGATAGCGATAAAACCAAGTCCATCTTAGGAAAACATGCTATGTGGAACGCTCTTCATTATGACCAACATGGGAACAATCTTCACTTCCGTCTCTTCATTCTCTTTCTCTGTCAGTGGTGCCCATTTATAGAGTATCATCAGAATGCCCGCAATATTCCACATTCCACCTCACAGTGTGCGGATCCAATTTTGTTGATCCAATTTTACCGTTCTTTCATTCACGACAAACACATCAATCTTAACATTTTATTTTTTCAAATCCTATATCTTGTTGACAATGATATGAATCCTTGCCACGTGACAAGCAGGATCGAGAAACCTTCCTACAAGAAAATCCTCCCACAAGGAGACTGTATTGACGAGAAGATCATCTGATATCTTTCCCACCATCTGAGTCACGTATACGACTTTAATTTTAATGTCATGGTTCACCAAAACATGCTTCTGTTGAAGCGCCTTTACCCATGATTTTTCCCAAACTGCGTGCCTTCGCCGCCCATGAAACGAGTCATGTGGCCGTCACACTTTTAAAATTTTCAAAACCTTAAAATCTCCTTCAGAATCACCGTTAGAACTATTTTAGGAAATATTTTGCACCCCTTTTTGCACCCCCAATCATCAAATCTTTATCATTACTCTTCTGTTATTGTTATACAAAAAATCAGGGCCGTCTCGTATTATTTTTGGGCCCTGTTCAAAAAATATTAATGATATATTTAATAATATAATATAATAATTTTAAAAGTTCATATATTTATTTTATATATATTTAAAATCTCTTTTGAAAATATAAACTCTAAATTTATTAGGATATCTAAAAATTTAAAGTTTTATATCAAAATTTATATATTTATGTTTACAAAATTTAATTTTTTTATATATTTTGATTCGGGCCCTGTTCGACCGCTCCACTTGCACGTGCTGTTAGACGGCCCTGCAAAAAATCATCCTAGAAGAGCGTACAAGTGTTCTAACGTTTCATTTACTATTTGATTATTGTTGAACCAATGTGGTTTGGAGTTTTCTTGGTTTAAAACTCTGAGAATAAGATTAATAGGATAAGTAGTTTGTTGAAGATAAGCTTGAAATAAGTAAATCCTTTTGAGTTTAGGATATTGAGATATATTATTCCTAATGAGTTTAGGATAGATTAAAGTGTTATATAAAGGAATGCAAGAGTATTGCATAAACTTAAGAATTGTGAGTTTGAGAAGCTTTAGTTTTTGAGTGAGTTTTCTAAAGCATTGAGAGTGATTAATAAGAAAGAGTTTGTTCTTATTTGATTCATACGTTTGAGTTCTTGAGAGACCTGATTTCAACACTTGGTATCAGAGCCTCAAGAAAAAAACATGAGTGAGATTGTCGCAGCTACAGAACGTCCCAAAGAAAGAGGAAGCTCCTCTACCATCCAATGTCCCATGCTTAATGCAACAAATTACACTGTTTGGTCTATCCGTATGAAAACTGCGCTGAGAGTTCACAAAGTGTGGGAAGATATTGAAGAAGGAACTACAGACAGCGAGAAGAATGACATGGCGATGGCGTTTCTGTTTCAATCCATACCTGAAACACTCGTCTTACAAGTCGGGGATCTAGACACGGCTAAGAAGATTTGGGAAGCCATTAAAACCAGACATATGGGAGCAGAGAGAGTCAAGGAGGCGAGATTACAAACGTTAATGGCAGAATTTGATCGCCTTAGGATGAAAGAAAACGAAAGCATTGACGAGTTTAGTGGAAAGTTATCTGAAATCTCATCTAAATCAGCAGCTCTAGGATCCAATACAGATGAACCAAAGCTTGTCAAGAAGTTTTTATCGAGTTTGCCACGGAAGAAATACATTCATATAGTAGCCTCTCTCGAACAGGTGTTAAACCTTAACACGACCACCTTTGAAGACATCGTTGGTCGCTTGAAGGCATATGAAGAGCGTATTATGGATGAGGAGGAAGCTCCGGATGATCAAACAAAACTGATGTACACAAACTCAGAGTCTCAGTCTGGTCAGAATAAGAACTATGGACAACAAGGACAACAAAACCGAGATTATAATGGAGACTGGAGATATAGAGGACGTGGAGGAGGACGTATTTATGGCAGAGGAAGAAGCAGAGGAAGATACTATGGAGGACAAGACACACGAGATGCGTCTAGAATCACTTGTTTCAGATGTGATAAAATAGGTCACTTTGCTGCATCCTGTCCAGATCGCTTGTTAAAGCTCCAAGAAGCACATGAAAGCGACAATAACGACACACAGGAGGCCGACGAGCTTATGATGCACGAAGTGGTCTATTTAAACGAAAAGAATGTTCTACCAGAACATTATGAGACAAACATAAATAATGAGAACATATGGTATCTCGATAACGGAGCGAGCAATCATATGACTGGGGATAAAAGATATTTTTCGAAGATTAACAAAACAATCACTGGAAAAGTGAGATTCAGAGATGACTCACGGATAGATATCAAAGGGAAGGGCACAATATCTTTTATTGATAGGAAAGGAGAGTCGAGAAGAATGACTGACGTTTACTACATACCAGAACTAAGAAGCAACATCATCAATTTGGGCCAGGCGACTGAAGGAGGGTGTGACATACGACTAAGAGGAGACATTCTTACGATGCATGATCCAACTGGTAAACTACTTGTCGAGGCAAAAAGATCACCTAACAGATTATATAAAGTGAGAATGAGAATACAAGATGTCACATGCCTGCAATTAGAAGCAATGAGCAAATCACATAGATGGCACGCAAGATTGGGTCATATGAATATAGACACCATCAAACTAATGATACGAAAGGAGCTAGTTCAAGGGATATCTAATGTCGAGAATGAAAAAGACGTGTGTGGTTCATGTTTGCTTGGGAAGCAAACACGACAAGTATTCCCGCAGGCTACCTCCTTCCGAGCTTCAAAAGTTCTTGAGCTGTTACACGGAGACTTATGTGGTCCAATCACTCCTAGTACGCCAGCAGGAAATAGACGAGTTATCCCTGTTTCGTCCTCATTGACGATCATACTAGGTATATGTGGACAATACTTCTCAAAGAGAAGAGTGAAGCTTTTGAGAAGTTTAAAAGGTTAAGCTTATGATAGAACAAGAGACAAAAGAGCGAATACAAACGTTTAGGACTGATAGAGGAGGTGAGTTTGTATCCGATGAGTTCAATAAGTACTGTGAAGAAACAGGGATAACTCGCCATCTGACCGCACCATACACTCCACAACAAAACGGAGTGGTGGAGAGACGAAACTGGACGTTAATGGAGATGACTAGAAGTATGTTGAAACATATGAATATGCCTAATTTTCTTTGGGGAGAGGCAACTCGGCACTCAACATACCTAATAAACCGTATCGCAACTAGAGCTCTCAAGGATCAGACCCCATACGAAGCTTTCAAGGGAAAGAAACCAAAGATTGATCATTTGAGAATCTTCGGGTGCACAACATATCCTCTTCTTTGGTTCTGGCTGAGACAAAGCCAAAGAAGAGGATATGTTGTGCTTGTCCAGATATACTAAGAAGCTTAGATGAGTGCATTGTAGAATATGGTGAATCTTCTTGCACAAAATGGATCGAAGATCATCTTATATGTCTTCGTTCCAAGGGTTTTAAAGTTTGAGAATATTTCCAGAGAATTTCATAGAACGAGTTCGAAAGAGAATCATTACTGACATAGATTGTTGATTTTTGTTGTTGAATTTACACAACGCTACAGTCATGTAATTACATAGAAAACAAAAACTAGCCACATTGATCAAAACTCACACATTTATCAGTAATTGTTTTTTTTTTTTTTTTTTTTGAATTGAAAGTCTCAACTTCTTTGTTTTACCTTTCTAGTTCTACTTTATCACTGAAAGATAATTAATTAATTATTTTGTTTTTGAAATCTTATTCAACTTTTAATTAATTATTTTGTTTGTGAAATCTTGTTCAATTTTTAATTAGAATTGCTCTGAAATTCAAAAAAAAAAATAGAAAATGATAAATCATAAGTTCTCAACCGTTAAATTCATTATAAAATTAGTTCACATATCTAACGACCATAAATTCATGTTTTGTCATCTTTTTGGCGTCATTTTCACCGTCAATTTAGACATGTCCAAAAGTTTCAAAAACAAAGTAGTTGATTGGTTAGTAGTAGTCCTTTGGTTATTGTGGACAACCAACAGTATCTGCACATCCACAAAATTGACAATCAAACGTTTTTTTTTTAAACCTGCATATCAGTTTTCTGTTTTTCACTGATTTTCTAAAGCATGAAAACAGTGATTAAAAGTTTTATTAATAAATATGCGAGTCTAATAACACATAAATAATATTTAACAATTAGTTTTTTTTTTCATTTAAAATCACATCAAAAATCTTACAGTGACTAAAAATACACAACATAAATTTTAAATATTATTTTGAATTTTAAATCTTAATTATATATTTTTTAAAAATTATAAACCCCATCCCCTACTTTCAAAACTCATTCCAGATCTAAATTCTAAATGTAAGTAGGTATAAATGTCTATTATCAGTAAAATCTATTTATTTATTATATTTATGATAAAAAAATGTTAAGATATCCTAGAATAAAAGTTGGTAGTAAAAAAAAAAAAAAAAGATATCCTAGAATATTTTCTTAATTTAAACCATTAACTGAAAAAAGGAAATTCATAATTAAAGATGTTATATATATGGGTGCGAATGAGAGCGAAGAGACCCAAGGAAGATTATTACTCTTGTAATCCCGAGTAAATAAAAAGGCTCTTCTCTTTTTGAGTTTGTCAATGGAGCCCGCCGTGGACAGAAAGGTTCCATCTTTCTATCTTTTTTTTGTACAGTTTAATCTGTTTTGACAGTGCTCAAATTTACTGATTTACCTGGAAAAAGTAATCTTTTGTTCTCTTAGGGCTTGGTTAGTGCGAGATGATCATCTATGTGTGTTTAGGGTTTTGTTTTTGATTTAGGGTTTATGTGGGTTTTGGTTCTTCTTGAGTTTTGTTTTACTATGCTTATTATACTGTTTCTGTTTACTTTTTGGGTATGAATCATATTCGTCGTATTGACTGTGCTACTGAGTTGAAAATATTTCGTTTTAGTTTATGTGAAATCAAAAAGCTTACATATAGATTTTCTGTTTATGTTTGGGGACTGTAACTTATTCTCTCTGTAGCAAGTAGTGTAAAGTTTGGTGGTTGATCTTGTTGTAGGCTGGAATTCCTGAAGTGATCAATGTCGATAAGAAGAACAAAGGGAAGTCTATACTAAACTCTCAGGATATCTCACCTGATGTAGAGGTGGGGATGTCTACTACTGATCAGCCTTGGGGGTTACTGAATTCTAGCAGCAACAGAACTTTAAACCCAAGTAGAAACAGTTCTTCTCTTCCTAGAGCAGTTGTGGAGGTTGTTTCTTCAGCTCAGTCTAATTTTTTGAGGGACTTTAAAAGATTTGACACTGTTGAGGATTTCTCAGATCATCACTATGCTTCTAAGGGGAAAGCTTCAAAGCAGGTGATGGTTGTTACATTCTATAGGATTAATGTTTCTTTAATTGTTACTTTTGATATTTAGCTGCTGCCTCTCTTTTTAAATCTTATCAGCACTCAAGAACTTGGGTGAAAAAGATTCAAGCAGACTGGAAGATTCTTGAGAATGATTTGCCAGGTTTGGTGTTTATAATACTAATGCTTGCAACATTTCTCTTCCCCTATTTGTTTTATTAAACTTGACATTTTCTTTTGGAAACAGAGGCAATATCTGTGAGAGCATGTGAATCAAGAATGGATCTTATGAGAGCTGTAATTACTGGAGCCGAGGGAACTCCTTACCATGATGGTCTTTTCTTTTTCGATATTCACTTCCCTGATACCTATCCTTCAGTGCCACCAGTAATGTCCTCAAGAACTACTTTCTCAACATGTGTTCTGTTATTGAGCCCTTGATGATTATTGAACTTTTGATTTGTTGGTGACAGATGGTTCATTACCATTCCGGTGGGCTTAGAATCAACCCTAATCTATACGAGTGTGGTACAGTATGCTTGAGTCTTCTCGGTACCTGGTATGGTAATACGAGGGAGAACTGGCTCCCACAAGAGTCCACAATGTTACAGCTTCTCGTCTCTATCCAGGCACTCATCTTGAATCAAAAACCCTATTTCAACGAACCTCTCTTGGAGTGGACCAAGTGGACACCACTAGGCCAGCCTTGTTCTAAAATTTACAATGAGAACGTATTCATATTGTCTCTAAGGACGATGGTTTACATCATGAGGAAACCACCCAAGGTAAAGTATCATTAGTCTAACTTTTGAGCTTTCTTGCATGGTTTGTGTTGACATTGTTCTTTGTGATGAAACGTGCAGCACTTTGAAGAGTTTGTTCGTAGCCATTACTTTGTAAGGGCTCACGATATAGTGAAAGCAGCTAATGCTTACATAGACGGTGCTCCTGTTGGTTCCATTGTTAAAGAAAGTAGAGAGACCAGTTCAGTGAACTTTAGGATAGAAGTGGCTGTCTTTATGAAGACCGTTGTGGATGAGTTCGTTAAACTAGGAGTCAAGGAGCTTGAAGATATACTGGAACCACCACCACCTCTAATTCATCCTAATTCATCGAGGTAAGCCAAGTCAACCGTTATGTTTCAATATTATTTAGTATTAGGAAATCAAAATTCTTAATTATTATTGGAAGTAGTTATTAAATGTACATTTTAATTAGCATTTGTATTTGATTAATTACTTTTAGATTTTAATCTTGATTTTATTTTTTTCTGTCAACAGGTTGTGTTTTATATTCAGTATGCTGCTATGTTTATTGTTTATTTTGTTCTTGGTGGTTCGCGGTAGCATCAAAGACAAGTTATCAAAACTCGCCTAACACGGACGGAGTAGAGCAGTGCTGACCTTTTTTTAGCTTTACTATGTGGACAAGTTGTTTATAATTATTTATTTATTTATCAGCAACCAAACTAGTGCCTTTAATTGATTCTTTTGTTTTGATTTGAAATCTCTCAACTTAATAAATAAAAAAAAAAAAACACAACCCGAATCGGTGGAGTGTCAGGCCATAACATGCTGGTTCTGTTCAATTAGGCAAATGTGGATTTGGATATATATACAATAAAAATTCGATAAATTAACAGATACAATAAATTAACAGATTTTATGATCCCAAATTGGGTTAGTTTAAAATAATAAGATAATATTTTTTTATTTTTTTTTAACGTAAATATATGATCCTATTAAAATTATAAATTAATAGCTTATATATATACAATTTATATAAGTATAAAAGTGGAATTCATCTCTATAGTTTCTTTATACTTCAATATATTTTAGTAATATTTAGTAAAATTATATCTAAAACCGTATTTAAATTCTACAAAACATATTTTAATTATACCAAATCATATAATAAAAATAATTAAAAAACCAAATTTCTAGAATTTATATAATATATACAGTAAAGTCAAATATTTTTCTTATTTTATAAAAGTATATCCTAATAGAAAATATGGTTTGAATTTGAGAGACAAACGATAGACAATTTAGGGTTCCATCCTCTTTCTTAGACGCCATTGGTTGAGCCTCACGTTCACCGACAAGAACGACTGATTGCTCTCTCCTCGTATCCATGGGATCTCCTACTGTTTCCAAAATTCCATGGATTGATACTGTCGCTGCACCTGTGTTCGAAGTGGACCGTGAAATTGCATCTTTGGAGATGCCGCTGGAGGTATTCGAGGACTCTGACCCTCTCTGGAGATCCTTTATTGTTGGGTACTTCATTGGAGACGTGTCCCATGTAGGGACGATTCATGCTACCGTCAACCGAATCTGGACGCCGCTGAATTCCAAGGCGAAAATCGATGTGCAATTCATTGACAAAGATACGATGGTGTTTCATATTGAAAATGAGGCACTCTGGACTAGGATTACAAAGCATCATTACTGGAACATTTCAGACATCATGTTGGTTGTTAATGAATGGTCTCTAGAAACAGCTGCAACACCTCCTAACCTTTCTGCAATGCCTTTTTGGATGGATTTCAAATTCGTACCTGGCCATCTCTTCTCTAAAGTGGGACTTAAGGCAGTGTCTACGCATGTGGGAAGTTTTGTGAAGCTACACCCGCAAACTGAGAGATGTACAAGGCTGGATGCTGCCCGTTTGCTGCTTGAAGTTAATCTGCACAAGCCGCTAGTTGAATCCGTGCAATTCGAAGATCAGAATGGTGTGTTGGTTAAGGTGGTGGTAAGTTATCCATGGCTCCCATCTCGCTGTAGTATTTGTTCCCCCAGGGGACATACAGAGTGGTAGAGCAGGCAACGGCAGAAAAATAAAGAGGGGGAAACAATGGTAGTACTTGAAGCAACAAAAGTGGTGGAAAATTTAATAACTGAGTTAGATGCAGTTCCACCATTTGTAAATGTATCCGAGGAGAAAAATGAGATCGTTGTTGTCCCTCCAAACTTTTCTCTGAATAACGAGGACTTACCGGTAGAACCATGTAATCAGGCTCGATCACCTAGTGAAAATAGAACTCTACAGCTGAACTGGAAAAATGATACAAAAAATTTTCAATCTACTTCCCTCACTGAAAATTTTGATCATGCTCTGAGTTCTGGTTTATCTAGCACAGTGATAAAAGAGACTCCAAATGAGGAAAATTTGATCATCATTTCACCATCTCGTTTTCAGCCGCTAGTTGATGTTGATGATGAGGATGAGGAGGGGGATGAAAGCGGAAAACTTGAGGATGTGTTGGAATGTAACTTATATAATTGTCACTTAGTGTTGTTTTTACAAAAAAAAAAAACAAATGTTTTTTATAAAGAAGTTTTCTAAAACATGAAGTAGTTTTAATTGAGTTTATATTTATTTGTTTGTTTTAAAAAGATATTTTTTAGTGTTTTAGATTAACAATTATGATTTAGATGATAAAGTTTTAATTCAATTGAAAACTTTTTATTGTACTATTATATTTTAAGTAATGCAATTTTAGATTGGTCTCAAAACAATTATTTTTTATTTTTTATTTTCAGGTTTTAGTTTATGAATTTTATAAGTGATTTGTTCGTTTTCAAAACTTTACAATTCCAATGATAAATAAATAAAAACTATGATATCGTAATTAAAATAACAATACAAACAATAAAAACTAACTACACCAAATTAAAATGAAATTAGAGTTTTAAAAACAATTGTCATGGCAAAGTTGAAAAATTTGTAAAATCAAGTATGTTAAAACATCACAATTCAGTAACTCACAAATATCTGCCTTAACTAAAACAATATAAATATTAAAGTAAACAAAACAAAACAAAATTAAACCTTAGAAAATTATTAAAATTTAGTTTTTTCGTAAATATTAATTTTCGCGTATTGATGCGGATATGTCACCAAGTATGTTAATCGATTTAAACTATAAACTTAAACTTGGAAATTCCTAGTGAAAAATGTTAAATACCACCTTATTTGAACATTATCTGTTCTATAGGCTCGTGCCTATCTTTGATTTCTAAGGAGACATGCCCTAAATCATGGTAAAAGAAGAAAAAGAGAAGCGGTAAAAAAAAGAGTTACAATTGTTAAATAATAAAAAACCTTTTACAAAAGCAATTGAGCGAAATCTTTACTCTTGTGTATATATATATACTACGGCCTGAATGAAAGCAAAGAGACCCAACAAAGATTATTACTTCAATGGAGCCTGCCGTGGAGAGAAAGGTTCAATCTTTCTGTCCTTTTCTACAGTTAAATCTGTTTAACTGTGCTTAAATTTACTGATTTACCTGGAAAAAAAACTTATCTTTTGTTCTCTTAGGGCTCGTTAATGAGCGATGATCATATCTGTTTTGTTTTGATTTAGGGAAAGTTTGATTATCTTTTGTTTTGTTTACTATAACTTATACTGCATGTTTCTCTTTGCTTTATCCGTTCCTGATGAATCACTGATTGTGTTCTTACAGTTTTACTGAGTTGAAATAGATTCGTTTTAGCTCAATTCTACTGATTTTACCTGGAGAAAGTGAACTTTTGTTCTCTTAGGGTTTCGTTGATTCGTGATGATCATCTATGTGTGTTTAGGGTTTTGTTTTGATTTAGGGTTTCGGCTCTTCTTGAGTTTTGTTTTACTAAACTCTCAGGATATCCCAGCTGACATAGAGGTGGGGATGTCTACTACTGATCAGCCTTGGGGGTTTCCTAATTCTAGCAGCAACAGAACTTCAAACCCAAGTAGAAACACTTCTTCTCTTCCTAAAGCAGCTGTGGAGGTTGTTTCTTCAGCTCAGGCTAATTTTTTGAGAGACTTTAAAAGATTTGACACTGTTGATGATTTCTCAGATCATCACTATGCTTCTAAGGGGAAAGCTTCAAAGCAGGTGATGGTTGTTACATTCTATCATCTCAAGGGTTTTTATTTCTTTAATTGTTACTTTGATATTCAACTTTTAGCTGCCTCTCTTTTATCCTATCAGCACTCAAAGACTTGGGTGAAAAAGGTTCAAGCAGATTGGAAGATTCTTGAGAATGATTTGCCAGGTTTGGTGTTTATGCTACTAATGCTTGCAACAATTCTCTTCCCCTATTTGTTATTAAACTTCACTCTTTTTTTTTTGGAAACAGAAACAATATCTGTGAGAGCCTGTGAGTCAAGAATAGATCTTATGAGAGCTGTAGTTATTGGAGCTGAAGGAACTCCTTACCATGACGGTCTTTTCTTTTTCGATATTCACTTCCCTGATACCTATCCTTCAGTGCCACCAGTAATGTCCTCAAGAACTACTTTCTCAACATGTGTTCTGTTATTGAGCCTTTGATGATTATTGAACTTTTGATTTGTTGGTGACAGATGGTTCATTACCATTCTGGTGGGCTTAGAATCAACCCTAATCTATACAACTGTGGTAAAGTATGCTTGAGTCTCCTCGGTACCTGGAATGGTAACACTAGGGAGCAATGGCTCCCACGAGAGTCCACAATGTTACAGCTTCTCGTCTCAATCCAGGCACTCATCTTGAATCAAAAGCCATACTTTAACGAACCTGTCAATGATATGTACATGTGGACTCCATCAGGCGAGACTCATTCCAAATTTTACAGTGAAAACGTTTTCGTATTGTCCTTAAAGACCATGGTTTACAACATGAGAAACCCACCAAAGGTAAATATCTAGTCAAGAACTTTGTGTGTTTCTTGAATTGTTATGAAACTGTGCTTTGTGATGAAACGTGCAGCACTTTGAAGAGTTTGTTCGTAGCCATTACTTTGAGCGGTCTCACGATATAGTGAAAGCAGCCAATGCTTATATAGACGGTGCTCCTGTTGGTTCCATTGTTAAAAGTGGTGTCCAAGACATTGAAGAAAGTAGAGAGACCAGTTCCGTGAACTTTAGGATAGAAGTGGCTGTCTTTATGAAGACCGTTGTGGATGAGTTCGTTAAACTAGGAGTCAAGGAGCTTGAAGATATACTGGAACCACCACCACCTCTAATTCATACTAATTCACCGAGGTAAGCCAACTCAACCACTTTTATTCATGTTATTTAATCATCCCCAAGTATTAGGATATAAAGTCTTTTTTTTTGCTGTAATTTTATGGTAATTAACCTTTTATTAATTATTATTGAGAAATTGAGAAGTAATTATCAAATACATTTGAATTAGCATTTGTGTTTGATTAACTACTTTCAGGTTTTAATCTCGGTTTTATTTTTATCTTTGTTCTGTCAACAGGTGGTGTTCTATATTTGTTCTTTTATTGTTTATTTTGTTGGTGGTGGTTCTTGGTAGCATCGGAGGCAAGTAATCAAGACTCGCCTAACACGGACGGACTAGAGCACTCCTGACTTCTTTTTTTTAGCTTTACTGTGTGGACAAGTGGTTTATAATTATGTATTTAGGTTTTAGTTTTTAGTTTTTAGTTTTATGTTTACGATTTTTGATTTATTAAGTTGAGAGATTTCTAGTCAAAACAAAAGAATCGATTATAGGCACTAGTTTTGTTGTACTTCACCAAGTAACTGGATCTAGAGATACATCCCGAATTGACACTAGATGCTTGCGTTTGATTATGAGATACAATATCACTAAGGTAAATATAATGTAGTTGCAGATGCTATGTCTCAGGGTTGATGGTTTTGAGATTTTACATACGGGCAATGTTGGTTTTGGACTGTGATTTGCTGAAGCAGATTCAAGAGGGCTTATGAGACATATTATGATCAAGGATTTGATAGATGAATGGTATCTTTCGAGTTAGGAATATGAAATATGTGACAGAGATCAAGTCAGAAGATTTTGTAGTCCTTAGTTACCAATTATAAAGAATATTATGATCAAGGAGTTGATCGATGAAACACAGAAAATCTTTGAGATATCAAACAAAGTTCCATATTGAAAGTTTAGACAAATAATGTCTACTATATAAAAAGATGTTCATTTCTATTTAGTACAAGATTTTTTGGAAAGAATCCCAAAATAAATTCATGGGGGCTATCTTTAAGGCTCAAAATGGGCAATATTGTACTAATCAGACAATAAATAGTTGGACATGGACTCACAAAATCTCAACAATTGGTATCAAAGCGGTTGACGAGAAATCAGCAATAAGATCAGAATACCCTTCGAGATATGAATGGTATCTTTCGAGTTAGGAATGAGAGGTATGTGGCAGAGATCAAGTCAGAAGATTTTGTAGTCATTAGTTACCAATTATAAAGAATAACTCTCTTTATTAACTTAAGAAAATAACTCAAAACTTAACATTTCAAACACAATCTTTAAAACTCAGAAGTTATGGCACATCTTGGCATCTCTTTTTATAGAAATAGATAACTCCTAATCTCTTTGAACTTAACTTATTTAGATAACTACTAAATAAAACACATTTCCTATTTCTAATATGTTTAGGTTACATTGGGAACCAATCTATCTTCAAGTTTAATTCTAACATTCTCTCCCCTTAAACTTGAAGTCCATTTTAGACAAGGCTTCAACACCTCTCATCTCTTTGAACTTCAATCTTCCAAGTGCTTTCGTCAAGATGTCAGCTCTTTGTTCTTTCCCGAGTATATGCCGATGTAACTCTTGAAGCCATGTAGCCAGTTTCGAGGCTTCAGTCCCTGCAATGCTCTTGCCATCATCCGGATCAACTTTATGACTACTATCACTCTCTCGAACAGTTGGTATCTTGAAAGTTGTACGCTGTAAGGCTAAGCCGAGAATAGTAGTTCTTT
The DNA here is from genome assembly GCA_012274485.2 of Sinapis alba. Lineage (NCBI taxonomy): Eukaryota > Viridiplantae > Streptophyta > Magnoliopsida > Brassicales > Brassicaceae > Sinapis > Sinapis alba. The sequence continues at coordinate 8,927 of MU107784.1, read as the reverse complement.
GGAGATATCTTAGACATTGCTTCATTGCAGTTCCATGAGATTCTTTGAATCTTTTCATAGCTCGACTTAACACTCTCACACAATAATATAGATCCGTTCAGGTATAAAGCAAGTATCTAAGACAACCGATATTCCTCATGTATCTTGTAGTATCAATGTCTCTTTAAGTTTCAGACCTCCATCGTTATTTGTGTCATACTGTAATTCTCCATTCCACTCTCTTTGAGATCAATCAACTCGAATTTAAGTGACATCTCCCTTTTAACATCTTCAATGAACTTCTCGTTTGTTCATGTGACAAACAAATTATTCACATAAACTGCAACAACTCGGATACAGATAGTCACGTTTTTCCTAGACACCGATGACTCTTTAGAACACGGCTCAAGATTTTCTTGATTTAGTTTGTTGCTCCAAGCTCTCGTTGCCTGTCCTAAACCATACATCACTTCACTTCTTATCACTTCAAATCGTTTAATCTTGATGCTCACTTTGGACCAGTTATCTTTACTCCATACAGAAGATCCATGTCTCATGTTTTACAATGGAATGTATCTAATCTTCACAAGCTAGTATCAATGTCTTTAATTCACTTCCCTCTTGGAAGTTTCTTGGCTTATTATTTAATCTTAGCAGTAACCTTTCTCCTTCTTCTTCAAGGTTTTTACGTTTGGAGCTTTGTCTCTGTGACCTTCTCAATGTCATCTCATCATCCACCACTTGCTCTTTATCATTCTCAGTATTATTATCACGAAGGACTATCTCTACTTTATCGGTCTCATTACTCTATGTTTCTGTGTCAACGAGCTCCCATTGTACCACTGATTTGATTATCTCGTGATTTATGTGTCCCAACCTTGTGTGCCTTCTACTTGAGTCACTCACCAACCTTGAAAATAGACACATATGTTTATTTAATCTCATACAAACTTTGTATAATTATTTCTTCGATCTTATAAAAATCTCAAAAAGTTTTCCGTCATGATCATGAATGGTTAGATATTCATCTTTCAATCTCACATCACATCCTGATTTTGTTGCTTGTCCGAGACTGATTATGTTGCTCTTCAGTTCTGGAGTGAAATAGACATCGATCATAGTTCTTGTCTCTCCATTCCAGTCAATAGGCTTGATAGACCCTTTCCCTTTGATGTTGATACGCGAATCATCACCAAACTTGACTTTTCCTGTAATAGAGTCATTGATTTTTGCAAAGTATTGCCGATCTCCAGTCATAAGGTTACTGGCTCCATTATCAGGGTACCACATGTTGTCTTCTCCGACGTTTGAATCATACTTGTTTGACATAATTTTTTCTTCTGCATCTTGTGTATCATCTTTGTCATTCTCTTGTGCTTCTTGTAACTTGAGCAAACAGTATGGGCATGTGGATGCTCAATGTCCCATATAATCACATCAAAAGCAAGTTATTCTCGACATATAGCTTCCACCATTGTAACGTCTTCTCTTCCACCATTGTAACGTCCATGACCTCGTCCCCTATAGAACCGTCCACCATGCCCTCTATACCCCCATGTATTCTTCATTATAATCACTAGAGGCTTGAGGTTCCGTGTTTGTGTACAACAACTTGAATTGATTTTCTTTGTGTCTCTTCTTCTTCGGAAACCCGTTCTTCATAAGCTTTCAATCGATCTATAACATCCTCAAATCTTGTGGTTTTAAGGTCAAGTACTTCTTCAAGAAAAGCCACAATGTGTATGTATTTCTTCTGAGGAATACTTATAAGAAACTTCTTAACGAGCTTAAATTCTTCGATATCTTCACCTAGGGCAGCATACTTGGATGAAATCTCAGATAACTTGCTAATGAAGTCTTTGGTTTTGTCGGTGTATTTCATCTTAAGTCTATCAAACTCTGCCATTAATGTTTGCAATTGAGCTTCCTTAACTCTCGCTGCTCCAACATGTCTTGCCTTGATAGCATCTTGTACTTTCTTTGCCGTGTCCAACTCTCCAATTTGCAATATTAAAGCTTCGGGTATCACTTGAAACAGTAATGCTATTGCAATATTGCTTTTCTCATCTTCTTTTGTTTTTGTTTCTATGATACCCAAAATTTTATGGACTTTGAGCAGAATTTTCATTATGATGGCACATACAGTGTAATTTGTTGAATTTAACATTGGACACTTGAACAAAGAGGACTCCCCCTCCTTCGTCTTTGTTGTTACAAGTTTGTCTCCCATTACTCAGATTTGGCGTTACGTTTTTAAGATCCTTTTTTTTGTTGGTCAAAGGGTTTTTAAGATCCTTTGATGAACAATATCCGCCATGAACAATATCCGTCGTGAGCAGTACTTCGTCAATGAACACTGTTCCGATCTAAACAATAATCTTGAGAACCTGGCGCTCTGATACCAAATATAGAATTTCAAAGATTGTATAAGACTAGTTATAAAGAATAACTTTCTTTATTAGCTTAAGAAAATAACTCAAAACTTAATCTCTCAAACATAATCTCTAAAACTCGTTGTGCAACACCTTGGCATTTCCTTATATAGAAATAGATAATTCCTAATATCATTAAACTTAATTTATTTAGTTAACTCCTAAATAAGATATATTTCATATTTCTAATATCTTTAGGTTAGCTTTGGAACCAAATTATATTCAAATTTAATTCCAAGAAAATCTACTTGCGAAAAACACTTCTCATCTCAATGAATTTTGAGAAGAAAGAGCCAAAATGTGGTTCCTTTGAATGTTGCTATCAAGAACTAATATTACAGTTATTATATTGGTCAAGTAGTAGTGGTAATTCAAGTCGAAATATTACTCATCAGCGAATTAAGAGCTTGTTTTATTAGAAGGGCATGTCAAAATATATTCAAAAGTATACCAAGTGTCTTAGTAGTGCAAATATGACACATCATCTTATCAGGGATAATATTTTGTGTAATATGTCATCATATTTTTCATAACAAATGTTATAGAATACTAATTTATTTTATGGTTTCTTATTTTGAATGTGCATATTTAGATGTTATATAAAACTCTAACTAAAAACATATATTTTTTCAAAATATAGAACACACAAATTTTATAAAATACTTAAATTTTTATAACTTTAAAAAAAATTATGTTATATACAAGTTTCGTAATAGAAATAACATGCATTTTGAAAACAAGAGTCAAACTAATATTATATTAAAACATTAAAAACATATTAAAAATTTGATTAATAAAAATGAGGCAAACACCGGTGCAATACTCTAGTCTATACTATTAAAATATGAGTACAAATAAGAATTACCCCTTAGACTTACGACTTATTTACAATACTATGCCAGTGAAATAATTAAATAAACTTATCTCTTAAGCAATTCTTGTTTTTTCCTAATTTTAATAAATTAGCTCTTAAATCAATTATAAACTAAAATAACTAATTAGTAACATTTTAATGCCATTAAAAATATCTAAACCTGAATTTTAGCATTTATTATCTTTTGTCAAATTAAAAAACGTAAAAGTACCTAAAATGATTTTTAAACTAATTAATATTAAAAAATAAATGTAAAATAACTAATTAATTAATTTGCAAAACAATTAATGTTATATTGATTAGGCAAACAACCATAAAACCATGACAAAACCGATTTAGATATCCTAATATTAGATTATTAATAACTAATTAATAAAAATTACAAAATAATTATAAACTAGATGATGGCCCGCATCTGTGCGGACTAACATATATCCAATCAAATCTAGTTTTACTATAATTTTTATTTTTATTTAAATTTTAATTAGTTTCTAATATTATATTAATCAGAATATATAATTTGTTTTTTCTTACTACAACAAAATTTAGATAATGATTTATTACTTGCAAAAAAAATTATTTCTTTTGTCACCAAATCTCACATGTAAAAGAATCATTATCATAATAATCAAAACAAAGCTCTATAAATATTTTAAATCACATAAAAATTTACAAAATAAAACTATAACTACCAATAATCTGTAAAGTATATGAAAATAAACCCCTATTCATCAAACAATAGTGTATATGATTAAATATTTTTCTTTTTTGATGATTACTATGAACATCAATTGAACATAATTTTATATAAATTTTCTATTCATCAGAATTTATAGTAAAACTTATTAACAAAATCTAAACTAATTAAAAATATACTTCTATTTAATTAAAACCTTATTAACTAAAATTAATAAATCATATATTGCTAGTAGTAACTGACTGACTTTTAAATTATAATAGCAAAAGATTTTATTTTTTAAACTCACAATTTTTGATTGGTAAGTTGATGTTAATGAAACTCAAAACACTATATGACTCTTTCATGATACAAAAAGAAGAAATCTTGCTTTTAAAAAAAAAAATATATATTATAAGATTTAAACATAAAATGAACATATATAAATATATATATTTATATATAATTATTGCTAAAGGTTAATAATATTTATCAATAATTATCTTGAATATAATGAAAAATTTATATTAAATAATCACTAAATTGTTTTAAAACTAATAATTCAAAAACTTATTGTTTAAAATTAATGACTAAATTTAAAATCATGGAAAATATAACACATAAGCTTCTAATCACTAATAAAAATATAATAAATAAGTAAAATAATGTTAAACGATTTAATATTACTAAAGTAAACATAAGATAAACATAGCTATAAAATTATTTCTAAAATTAATAATCATTCTGAATATAATGAAAATATTTATTAAATAATCACTAAAATTGTTTAAGAACTAAAAATTCTAAAAATTATTAATTAAAACTAATGACTAAACTTAAAAGTTAAAATCACAGAAATATGATATATAACTTCTAAAAACTAATAAAAATGACAAATAAGAAAAAATAATATTATATAACTTAATATTACTAAAATAAACATAAGATATGAACATATTTATTAAATTATTGCTAAAATTCATAATTATCATGAATACAATGAAAAAAATTATTAAATAATAAGTAGAATTATTTTAAAACTAACAATTCAAAATCTTGTTAATTAAACCTAATGACTACACGGAAAATATAACCCACAAACTTCTAAATTCTCATAAAAACATGGGAAATAAAAAAATATTATACTATTTAATATTACTAAAGTAACATAGGATGAATATATATGTAAGATACTGCTAAGATTTGATAATATCCGTTAATAATTATCTTGAATATAATGAAAAATATTTATTATTTATTCATTATTTTTTTAAAAAATAAAAATTTAAAAATAGTATTAATTAAAATTAACGAATAAACTTAAAATCATGGAAAATATTACAAGTAAGCTTATAAAAACTAATTAAAACATGAAAAATAAGCAAAATAATATCATAAAATTTAATATTACTAAAGTAAACATAATATAAACATATTTCTAAAATTAGTTCTAAAATTAATAATTATCCTGAATATAATAAAAATATTTATTAAATAATCACTAAAATTGTTTAAAACTAACAATTCACAAACTTATTAATCAAAACTAATGAAGAAATTTAAAATCATGTAAAATATGACACATATGTTTCTAAAAACTAATAGCAACATGACAAATAAGCAAAATAATATTATATTATTTAATATTACTAAATTAAACATAAAACGAATATATCTATAAAATTATTTTTAAAATTAATAGTTATCATGAATATAATGAAAATATTTATTAAATAATTATTAAAATCATTTGAAAACTAACAATTCAAAATTTTGTTAATTAAAACTAATGACTAAACTTAAATTATGGAAAATATGACACACAAATTTCTAAAAACTAATAAAAATATGATAAATAAGCAAAATATCTTAAAAGTATGGAGAACATGACAAATAAGCCAAATCAATTCTTAAATAATAGTATAAATGTTTATTAAATAATTACTAAAATCATTTACAAACTAACAATTCAAAAATTTGTTAATTAAAACTAATGACTAAACTTAAAATTATGGAAAATATGACATAGAAGTTTCTAAAATTAATAAAAATATGACAAATAAGCAAAATATCCTAAAACTATGGAGAATATGACAAATAAACAAAATATCCTAAAATTATGGAGAACATGACAAATCAACCAAATCAGTTCTTAAATAATATTATAGATATGATTTAAATAGCCATTTATTAATTAAAAAACACAACCTTGTTATAAATTTAATTACTAATAACTAAAAAATAAAAATCACATAAAACTATTTATATTATATAAATTAAAATATAGATTAATATATAAATATATTATTTTATGTATATTTTCATATAAATAATAGTCAATGTAAATTCAATATGATAAATGTGAAAGGTATAATATATATAGCACTAGTTAAATAGTATATAGAATAACTTTTCATACATTACTATAAAATTTTGATTAATTAAAATACCTTTGCGTGGATACAAAGTTTATATTCTAAAATAGGGGTGATACAATTGACGGTTTTTAAAATAAAATAAAATTATTCAATATAAACTATAAAATTATTATGTTTAAAATATTATATTAAACAATTATATAATACATGTACATTTTTAAAATATATATCATCACTTGTACAAGGTAAATATTTTTTTATAAAAAATAAAACAAACACATGTGTGAATGCGCAGATCAAACTCTACTTTACTAATTAAAATTTAAGCAACAATTTTTCAAATACAACATTATCATTTTCTTAAATGGAAGGTGTTTATATTGGACTTGACAACCTCTTTGAACAAAATATCTTTCCTTGGCCTAAATATAAACTACAAATTAATCTGTAACTTTTCCTTAAAAAACAAAAGTTAAAGATGGTTGTACTAAATCTCTTATTTTATTTATATATATAAAAAAGAAAGTCTATCTTCTCTTCTATCTCCTATGTATTTCCTCTCTTCTTCCTCACATCGCCATCTCTAGTTTCTTTCCGGTGACTGGTGCGTGGTGGTTCCGTTAACACCACCGCCGGTCAAATTGCTTGTAGATTTTCGTCCTTTATGTCCTGAGCTTTTTTCGTTTGTGTTTTCGTTGAGTTTAGAGTTGATGTTCGTACTGGTTCTTGAGCTTGGTGAGCTCTGCCATTTTTCTTTGAATATCGTCGATGATTTCGTCGGAACCGCATTTCAATTGCTTAGTAGATGCGGCTGTGGCTGTGTCCGGTTGTGGCAACATAGTTCATATCTCAGATCTAAAAATGGCACTCCGTCGGTTTGTGAGTATTGTTCATTTTAGTCTTTCTCTTTCTCATTTTCGCTAGAGATATTGTAAGGTTTTGAATAAATCTCTTAGCTTGCTTCATGTTCTTGTTGTATAAGTTTTTGTTTTGGTTAGTATCGGGGTTGTGCAAGCGGTTTATCTGTTAAGATCATTTATAGATTTTCTCAATGAAGGGTTTGTTGATTCCATGCTTGGAGTGTGTCTCTTGTCTTAGTAGTCCTTGTCTGTGAGTGTTGCGTCCACTGGTTGCCTATCGTTCTATTTTTTTCTTTCGTGAGTGTTTGGAGTGGTCTGGTTGGCAAGGCTTCTTCTTGTTAATGGTGTGTTGGAGGAGCTTGTTTCTATGGAATTCAAGGCGTGTGGACTGAGCAGCGTTTCTCTTTGTTGAGTTATAAAATCTCTTGTTCTTGGTTTTCTCATTTGGCAGGCGAGGCAGCAACGATAAGTGTAGTTTGGGTTTGTTGATTCCATGCTTGGAGTGTGTCTCTTGTCTTAGTAGTCCTTGTTTGTGAGTGTTGCGTCCACTGGTTGCCGATCTTTCTGTTTTTTTCTTTCGTGAGTGTTCGGAGTGGTCTGGTTGGCAAGGCTTCTTCTTAATGGTGTGTTGGAGGAGCTTGTTTCTATGGAATTCAAGGCGTGTGGACCGAGCAGCGTTCCCCATTGTCGAGTTATAAAATCTCTGGTTTTTGGTCTTCTCATTTGGCAGGCGAAGCAGCAACGATAAGTGTAGTTTGGGTGTAGAAGTATAAGTTACCGGAAGGTGGGATATGGACAGCAACGATAACAGCCAATCATTGGTGTTTTCTCAGCTCTTAAGTCGGCTAAGTGTTCTATTTTTACTCATGTGTAGATGTTAACCGGTTTATTTAATCTTTTTATTGATTTTGATTTTGTGATTTTCTTTAAGTCGTCTATAAATGGGTTTAAGCTGCTTTTATGTGGGTTTAAGTCATTTATGTATGGGTTTTAGTTGCTATTTTCTATGGGCTTTGGATTCTGTAGCTATTTCGTTGTGCCCGAATAGTTGTATAAATATTTGTATTTCGATTATGAATATATTTAAATTTGGGGGAAAAGAAAAGACGGTTGGTACTACCCTAACTTTATCTTTTACTTTTTTCGAGGAACATTCGCGAACATAGAGAAGTCCCAACTCCTTACGAGCTAAGCTTCTCTCTCACACACACTTTTCCTTTCCTTTATAAAGACCTCTCTTGGATTCAGTTAGTTCATAAGTTTAAAGCAATCACATAAAGTTAAAGTTTCCTCTATTAATCGTACTGAGTCTTTCCCGATCAGATCCAATCAACATGGAAAGAGGTGGTTACCGAGGAGGTCGCGGAGGTGATCCCCGTGGCAGAGGCGGCGGAGGCCGTGGTGACAGCAGTGGTGGTGGAGGCCGAGGTTATGGAGCTGGCGGTGGCGGAGATCGCGGTCGTGGTTATGGAGCTGGCGGAGGAGGAGATCGCGGTCGTGGTTACGGAGCTGGCGGCGGAGGAGATCGCGGTCGTGGTTACGGAGCTGGCGGAGGAGGAGATCGCGGTCGTGGTTATGGAGCTAGCGGCGGAGGAGATCGCGGTCGTGCCTCCCAGCAAGGCGGTGGCGATTTTGGAAATCGTGGACAGAGTTCCGGTGGAAGTGGCGGCCAGAGTCAATGGGGACCGCCGCCGAGTCATGGAGGCCGTGGGACGCAGTTGCAGCAGC